>SNQJ01S0005197.1:6858-35902 GCA_010110895.2 Picea sitchensis
TATGCAAACAATCTAAGCTAAAAATCACTTCCTACCATTTGCAACTCCCCGACAACAGCGCGAAAATGTTGTGTTGCTTATATGTTTAGTATAATGCACTCATTAATTATCAATCCAGGATTCATAATCAACGGAGTTACAAGACACTAGTAAGAAAGGTAATTCTAATGTCATGAGTATAGAACTATTCTAGATTATATATGTTGGAAACAAAACAAACTAGCAAACTGAAATACACTTTGGTTGTCTTTCATAGAGAGGTTATCTACTCCATTATGGCACATGAAAGTATGAGATGGAGTTATTTTGACAAATCAACTCTGTTATCTGACCCAGAGAACTAACTATGCAACCACACTTCTGAAAGGGAAATCACACATCAATCATCAAGACATAGCATGGGTAGTTCAACAGTCAATATACTGAGTATGTTGTGGTTCACAATGTGTTGTTGTGAACTTCACTAGTTATCCTTCAAATATGTCTAACTACTGCTGCCAACATTCATGTCTATGAAATAAAATCAAATTCATAAAAATAGAGAATATGAAAAATAGAGTGAGTAAAGATCTCTAAGCTATCATATAATTGAAATCCTAGTCTAAATTGTACTACTATCATCTGAAAGAATTAAAGCTTCATCTAATCTAACATTTACACTATTGAAATCAAATGCTAATACTAATCTACGAAGATGCTGACCTTTGTTGGGCAGTGGGCCCTTGCTGCTTCAACAGGTTAGCGACTAGAGTCTATAGTAAGCTTGCTTTCAACCCACACATTACTCTTACTCAAACTTCAAAACATAGAATCAAACTATGCTAACAACTCAACTCACATTCAATCATAGACGATCAAGACATGGAGATAAATGACGTCCTTCTATTAATATTCACCCAGAATATGTTCTGCAATATATAATGCTACTTCACATGTTGTATTATGCTAAATCTCTACTACCTCCACCATCCTTTCCATGACTATTTAAACAGTCTTAGTCATGAAACACAAGGAGGTGAAATTGTTTGCAAATTAGTCAATTGTTAAATTTAATTATTCGGTTACATATTTTAAGGTTCATCCTCATGACACAAAGTGCATGAGGATGAAGAAAAAACAAACTATAATAACATAGCCTTGCGAAAACATTTATGATTCAATAAACATCCAACAATTGTCTTGGGCACGATCTGGAGCTAAACTTGGTACATTTGGCTTCCTGTATTGGTACCGGATCGTGATAGGTAGATGGTACCAAATCCAAATAGTGCACAAATGGTTGGTACCAGATCACAACAATCTATGACCATTGGTACCAGACCATGACAGGTGAGATTTAGTACTGGATCTGAATAGAAGATGCACTTAGTACCTCATTTTGACAGTGGCAATCTGGTGCACAAGTATCGGATAGCTGAGCTAGTACAGGAAGGATGGACTTATCTAGAGGTCAAATATTATACATGGCAAATTGAAGCATTAGTACATGAAACATTTAATCTCCTAGCTCAATAAAGAACAAAAATGCATGAATTAATTATACTTTGCCTTATGACCTTATCAATGGCTAATGGTAGTGTTCTTTGTCATTTACCCAAGCTTAGGTAATCCAAAAGGGTATACATGAGGAGTATAATAGGGTAGTGGGGATGTCAATTTAGAGGCTCAATAGTTGGCTATAATTATAGGGTGATATTCCTCTCTATTTTTCTTTAGCCAAGCATAATATGAAAATGATTGAGTAAGATCATTTCATATCTTTTCCTCAACAGGGAGCGTTTTGTATCTCAGACACTCTCGACCAGACCTCTCCTATGCAGTTGGCCCAGTTTCCAGGTTCATGCAGGAGCCAAATGAGATACATTGGAATCCTGCAAAGTGTATCCTTCGATATGTATAGGAAACCATCACCTTTGGGATTCATTATGCAATAGAAACTACATTATATCTCATCATGTTTAGTGATTTTGACTGGGTTGGAGATAGCATTGATCACAAGTCCACATCTAGTTATTCACTTAGTCTTGGTTCTGGGCCTATTTTTTGGTCGAGCAAGAAGCAAGCTTCCATTTCTCTATATTCAGTCGAGGTAGAGCACAAAGGGGTAGTTAACATAACCATTCAGGCTATGTGGCTACAACATTTTCTCACTAAGTTGGGAATTCATTTTCACTGACCGATCGTCATTTGGTGTGACAACCAAAGCACTCTGAAGTTCTGCAGAGATCTGGTTAAGAGGAATCAAATGAAGCACATCGAGATACAAATGAATTACATCCGGTACTTAGTACACGAGGGGATCACCGACCTACATTTATGTCCTTCAACAAAACAGATAACAAACATCTTTACCAAGACCTTCATTGAGAAAAACTTCCATTCTTTGCAAAGTCGTCTTGGAGTGAAGGACACAATTTCCTAGCAACTGTAGTTCTTCTTTTTACATACATTATAAATTGAGAGGGGGTTTTCCCATGAGGTTATCCTTCTTTCCTCACTTCATTTCAATGTATCTTTTGTATTTGGGTACCTAACATGGCCTCATTGTCGGGACCCATTCTTTATTTTCACCATAGTGATATTCAGGATGCGTGTTGGAGTTACTTCACACACACCTAGGATTTCTTTTTCCTAAGTTTTTTCCTTGTTTGTTAGTAATAATTAGTCATTTATCCAGTCTCCTATTTTTTAGGAGAGCATATTCCACCTACAGAATATTCTCTTCAGTTGACACTTTAGTTTGACTAGTTGAGTTGAGTCTAGATGTTGCATTGGTTTTATCACCATGCAAAAATTGTGATCATCACCATGATAATGCACACTTGCCTTCGGATAATCACCTGATTGTCACATTACCCTTGATTCCTTGATCTACTCCTCACTACACTATGTTCAGTCAGTTAACCGAAGACTGGTTGACTAGTTAACTCAGTTAGGTGGTAGTTCACTCCCGTAACTTCCTGAGAGACTAGACTAGGTGGAAGTTCACTCCCGTAACTGCTGGTGTATGTCCAGATCACTCTATTCCACCACTATGGTGCATTGGTTCTCCTTCAATGTGCATTCATTGAGTTATACAGAGTATATCATGTGTAAATTATTCATTATTCATTACGGTTAATGAAAATTCTTCTATTCATTCTCTCTTTTTTCTTCTTTCTTAAATTCACTCTGCAAATGTGTGTAGTATTTTCTAGCTTGATATATTCTGTATAGGTTTAAAACATTTACATGGTATCAGAGCCGGCGTACTTCTAAGTAAAATCTACACCAAAATGTTTTGCAGGTACAAAAGATTGAAGACAGCGGAAAGATGGATTTCCAAAAAGAATTGATTCTTACACCTTACAACTACTTTGCATGGAAGGAGAAAATAGACATACATATCTGAACTAGATTATTGCATAGGTTAACCTTGAATACATATAAAAAAACTACATCATCCATAGAAAAATCCAAGTACTTAAATCAAATGGATGAAGCACTCGAAACAATTTGTAATCTTATTTCTCCCAATCTCCTTTTTCAGATATCTCCCTGCAAGACTCCCAATGAAGCCTGGACCACCTTGGAAGGGATGTTTAGAAAATAGGATGAGAATAGGGGACACATTCTATAGGTTTAATTTCTCACATTGGATCCAAAAATCTTTGACAATATCCAAGATTTGTTTACAAAATTCAAGGATTTACTGTCACAACTCAAACCTTGCGGGGTTGATAAATCTAAGGGGGAGAAACAAATGGTTCTCACCATTCTCTCAAAACTTTTTCCTGAATTATCTGTATTTGTATCCACATTCCTTCCTCTCATATTCACCTCTTGAGCCACCTACAAGATTCCTTCTCTTAAGGACTTTATCGAATCCCTGACACAAGAGAAAACCAAGCTCATCAACATGGGAAAAATCAAAGGCCCAAAGGCACATGCACTCACTGTGCAATATGGAAGCCATAAATATAATAAATATAAATATAAAGACAAAAGGAAATATCATGCACATCCAAAGAAGGAAGGGTACACAAAACCCTTCACCGATGCCTCCAAATCCAAAAGGGAAAAGGGAAGAAAAAGGGAGAATTGCACGTACTATCACAAAGGATTCCATCCATAATCTGCATGCATGGAAAACAAAATATATCTAATGACTCAAATACTTCAGAAAAACAACCTTGGATATCACATCCCTGAGAGTGCAAGGAAGAAGAATCCAGAAGATCAAAATCCCAAGAAAGGTAATTCCATCCATGCCTTGATTTCCATCAACTCCTCTCTCGATGCTTGGATCGTAGATTCAGGAGAATCACGTCACATGGCTACTTAAAAAGTAGTATATTCTTCATTGGATGCATGCAAAGGTCCTCGTAATATCCCTAAGGTCAAACCCAATTGTAAGTGTAAATACAAATGTACTTAAGCTAGTGAGATGTTTTGATATCATTTTTGTATGCACATTTCATGGCATAGTGCATGCATGTACTGCGCAGTAAAATGAGGAAGTGTGCACATTCCAGGATACCGCACGTAGCATCTTAAGTGTGTGTGATGTTGAGGCCAGGGAGCCTTTGTGTATATGATAATTTTTATAGGCTGGTGATCCAGTTATTATAAGTTAGGATGCTTATGTTTTGATTAGGATGGAGAGCCTAGATGTTAAAGGCCAGTGTGCATGTTTTTGTACAAGTCTCATATTTAATATAAAATACATCGTTGTGCACAAACCGACCATGATAAAAAAGATGGGGTACTAAAATCCACTAGTTAGGGAAAGGGAGGGGATAAATTAAGGAAAGGGGATAAGCTAGGGAGCCTCAGCCAAAAAGGAATATTATATTAATATTTCTTAAATCATAAAGTATGGATAATTATTTTATCCTAAGTTCTAAAGTTGGGGACAAGTGGGCCAAAATATCTCCCAACATGACAAGTGTCAAGCTGGGGACATGCATACATATTGTTGGGACTTAGTTTATTTTCACACTGTCCCCATCATTCTGATGAGCATCTTTTCCATGATTCCATCCATCAATCAACCATGATTGCATGACCATTTTTCACTCACCCAGTCAGTTATCCTCAGACATTCATTTCATTGTATCTGAACTTGTATTCGTGGCCATAGAGGTTGGTGTAGCTGGGAAGCTGGACTAAAGAAGCAGGTTGTCAGGCCAGTGGGATACTAAAGAAGCGGGTTGTCAGGATTGTGGGATATTGAAGATGTGGGTTGTTAGGCCCATGAGCAATTTCTCTCTAGGTGAGAGATTTGTTGGAAATTGATTTCCTGAAGGTGCTAAACAACAATTGGAAGGATTTGAGACTTCCTATTTGACCTTGTTGGCCCTTGACCAAGTTTTGAGGAATACTTGGTCATATTTGACCATTTTTGGTACTCCGACATCTAGTCAGAGAAGGAGCGCATGGCGAAGAGGAGATCACGGAATTTCTGCCCCTTTTTTGGGATTTTTGGGATTTTGGAGAATATTGTAATGGGAAAGGGATATCGGCTCGTATTTAGGCCTTTTGTATGTATAAATAAAAGGGTAGGAGATGCAGATAAGGGGTTATGTAAAGTGAATGGCTTAGTGAATAAAGTAGATCTATATGATCAGACGTCTGTGTGATTGTAAGAGCTCTGTGCCTACTGTAGGTATTGTAAGTGTTGAGTTCACGGGTCAGGAGAGACTTAGTACTTGGATCTACCAGGGGAAAGAGGATCTAGCGAGCTACACAAATCTCTTGTTCTAGGTGGGGCAGGATCTTGAAGGCTTTGTGTTGTAACTTGGTTTACAGAAGATAATAATAGAATAAGACTTTGTGGACATAGCCCCAGGGTGGGGGTGAACCATGGTAACTCTATGTATTATGCTGATGTGTTTGTCTCTCTCTTGCTAAGTGATCTGATATGTTTAGATAGATCTATTGATGCTTTGTTCTTATGAGATATGAATGCATGATAGATATGATACATAAGATTCTAAGTGCTTAATCTATTAATTATAACCCGTTTATCATTGCCAAGTGTTAGATCTGAGTAATTATTGCAGTTCTCTGTGCTTTCTGCGAAGTGTACTAATGAATGTATGTGAAGTAATAATTGATGCTAAGTGTGTTATAAGTAATATAATCATAGATCTGTGTCCCAGCTAAGGTTGTAGACATTTGAGTCCTACAACCACCCCTACCTCTACCTCGGGTGAGACTTCATATTCTTCGTAGGTGTTGCTAAAAGGGTCGGTAGTTAGGGCTTTGTTGGTGCGCTCTTGAGCATTGAAACCTGGGTCTGCCCCTATGCCAACAAATGGTTCTGTTTCTGGGACCTGAAACTGTCATTGTTGAGAACTGAAGAAGAAAAATCTTTGTGCAAAATAAGCTATGTGCATACATATGTTTCCCTAGTGCAAAGTGTTATGTTTTCCCTATGAAGCTTTGTGCCAAGAAAGAGAGGTCAGATCAGAAGAAGAGAGGTCAGATCTGAAGAAAAGAGGTTAGATATGAAGAAAAGAAGCCAGATCTATGAAGAAAGGGGTCAGATCTACAAGAAAAAGGTAATATTTGTAAGCTTTGTGCTTTGATAAAGGTAAGAATAGTTAAAAGTCTTAGATATGGAAGCTTTGTGCTCTGTAGAAGTAAGATAAGTGATTTTTTATTTTTTTTGTTTCTAAAGCATGGATCTAGGTATGTTTGATAGATTTTGTCCTAGCCTCAAAAATAGGGCATTAATAGTTGAAAGAAAGTTTTATATGAATAGACCTGACAAGTATAGTGATAGATATGTTATACCTATGCATCGAAAGAATGTTTGGAATACAAGTGGATGGAGGATCCTAGAAAGAAATTTTTTCATGCTAGTCACCATGATCCTGATGCGCAGTGTAGAAGGAGTTGGGGAACATGTAAATGGAAAAGAGGATTAACCCTCTGTTATATTTTGTAGAATATCGAGACATCTTGCTAAGGAATGCCCTGGGAGAAGACCTCGATGCCTCTGTTGTAAGTCTATGAACCATCAAGTATTGGATTTCCCTAGAATGATTACTAGGCTTGAGAAGTTGAATATGGAACAAGCAAACCCTAAAGGAGATCAAGAGACCAAGATTGTAGCAGAAAGCCAGAAAGAATCAGAAAATATATTGCTACAGATGAAAGATACCTTGAATGACCACCGACATGTTAAGCTATCAAAGATCTTCAAATAAAAGTAGCAAATCAAAGAAAGAATAGGGGACTTTGACATTGATTGTACTCTTTATGAAGAAACACAAGTGAAAATTATGCCAGAAAGAACTTGGGAAGCTATAGGAAAGCCTACCATGATCCCTTCCCTAGGAAGAATAATTTTCTTCAGAGGAAAGCTAGTAAACCTATGTGGATAGCTCGCCCTGATACCTATGATTGTCAATGGAACTTCGACAGAGGAAGACTTTAAGAGAATTAAATTAGTTGAATACAATGCCCTGTTTACCATGCTCATAGGAAAACCATGGATTGATAGAGAACAAGCCAGATGAAAGGAAGAAGAGAAATTTTTGGAATAGAAGAAGCAAGAATTAAAAGACTTTATGACCAAAAGGATTGCACACTTGATTGAAGAACAGAAGAGCACAATGCAGATATTCCATATTAGCAACTCCGATGTCGAAGCTAAGAGAACACTTGAGGATCTACAGAAGATTGAGTTACCTATCTTTGATACAGAAGAAGTATTATCAAGGAACCCTAGGAAATAATTTCAACAACGTGAAGTAACTAAGACCACAGAAGCTAAACATCAGAATGGTAAGAGAATTACTGAGATGAAGTTCACTGGGAAGAAGCATAGGAAGTTAAGAAAGAAAAGGGATAATATTGTAAGGTTATAAGAGGTTCTAGAGGACACTTCACAGCAAGAAGAATTGCAGAATTGGAGCTTTGTCGAGATATGAGAACAACGACATAGAGTACTTCACCATGACGAAGCAATATAGCAGTTGGAACTGATATACTTGTTTGACCACCACTCCGAACGGATCGGAAAGAAGTTATGGTTTACCGCTAAACCATTGGACTTCACCTTAATGGATAAATCAATGGTCATGGAAGCTTCATATCCATTGCAAGAAGTTTGTTGCAATGTTACTTACTTATTTTGTCGCGCCATGCCTGGAAGACACTTTTTCCAATTGAGAATTTAAGCATACAGAATACCTGCATTATGAAACAATAATTACTCTAGTTTTATTCTCTATCTGATTATAGTACCGACAGTCCATTGACAACCAGAGACAGTGATCTCAAGCTTACATCTCCGACAAGCTTAGCGCAGCAAAAGAATAGGTGAGAGAAGTACTTGCTAGCTTAAGGATAGAAAGCGTCATGTCGGAAAGAGGGATGTCCACTAGATTCCAAGCCTTGTCATCAAGAGCTGTGGCAGCCTCCCCATCAACTGCTGAAGCTGGAACATCATGAGCTGGCACAGATTTGAGAACTAAGCATAGGGACGATGCAGCCAATGCGAAGTTAGTGCCAACCATCCTACCAGCTTACATTCCCCCTCTAAGTGGTGAGATTAACAGGGACAGTGTCCCTACAGACTTTGAATACACCCTAGTCTTTGCATATCTACCGAAAGGAGTTCACACCTACCACGTAGATCAAGAGAAGGTTACAACGTTGTAGTTTTGTGACTTCAACCTGGGATACCATAACACCTACAGCATCCTCGCACCATATAAGTACTTAACGAGGACTAAGGTCTTAAACTCGAAGATCATCCCTCAAAATGGTTGATGAACCTTGCATAGTCTACTCTGCTCAATGTTATGAAGATGTCGCACTTCGGTAAACATCAGGAGGTGACTGCTTGTGTGAAATTGTTGCTAGCAAGTTACCATAGAGGATACCTATGGTTAAACCATCGCTTGACTGTTGATCCAGTGCTAATCAACATGATAACAAGGCTTCGCATGCAGGGCCCTGATCCCCATGAGTACTACCCTGGAAAGACCGTGGACCACATTCTTTCACAAAAGATTAAAGAGGCTTATGGAAATTTTCAAAAAGGTGCACAAGGTTACAAGGTAGCCTCTATCAAGAGTGGCACAGTGCACCTCACATCTCAGCTGATAGAAGGGAAGCTGGTACGTAAGAATATACCTACACAAGTATCTATCTTTGTAGTTGACCTCACAGGGAAGTGCATGGAGGGACTACAAATGAATTGGGAAAAATATTTGGTCAATCAACTAGAAATTGTCTGTAGAGAAGCCCAGGACTAGGGGAATGAATTCCACTTTAGTTGGTTGCTAATATTGATCGTCTTTGTTGCATGGAAGCTACCAAAAGGTGCCACCTTCCATGACCTCGACCCATTCAAACCATTAGCTGCAAGGTTCAGTACCTTATGGTACTCGACGGACATGAGAAAGTAGTGGAAATCAAATGCCATTTTTCACAGATACTATAACCAACTGAAAGCAACCATAGGAGGTGAATCATGCATAACCCTGAACACTTTACAAAGGTTCGAGCCTTTGATAAAGTTCAGTGTGGATTGCCACTTTATATACCTAACTCCATGCCTTGATGAACACCAAGATAGCTTCAGTCCTACTATAAGTTGACCAAAGAAGACCTAGAAGAAACCACCAAGGAATGGTCGGCAGACCTTCTTGTTCCAGCAGATCCTGTAGACATTTCAAATATTGATAGCCCAAAAGTTACACATGACACACCTGGGCCCAGTAAGATGAGGAAGAAAAAGAAGACAAAGGAAACAAACAAGCCTAAAGAGGTTCAGGATGTAGATAGCTACTCTGTAAAGACAACTTCCATCACACCCGATCAAAGAGCAACCCAGAGCTGCACAGCAAGAGAAGGAGGACATCCAAGAAAAATTTGATAGAGAGAGAAAAAATCCAAAAGGAGAAGGAGAAACTTCTCGCAAAGTAGATCATAATCGAAGAAGCTATCACCAGAGCATTTCGCTCTGTGACCGGCTTCGAACAAAAGGCCTAAGAACCCTTAGACCATCAAATGATGAATCTTTTTGAAGTTATTCAACAACTGAAGCAGAGAGTTGTGGACTTAGAGCTTCATATCATCCCAAGTACCCTGCAAGAAGAGCGTGACCAATGAGAAATAGCTGCCTGGGGTACGGTAGAAAGGATTAAAGAATTCACTGAAGAATGAAAACAACTAAGTACCAGAAGTGCACAAATACATGAGAACCTAACCGAGTACCTAGAATTACATAAACTGGAGTCGCAACTCCAAGAGGTGAAGAAACATGCAGATAGACTTTAGATTCAGTTGAAGGCCCTATCAAATATAGAGAAAATGAAGCGATCCCATGAGCAATGTGTTACACAGTAGCAGATCCACATGATCCAGAACAAGGTCATGGAGGTGACGCAACAACTTCAACCTTTTCAGGATAAGGCATGTCAACTATTTTTAGAGATTGGGAATGAAAGGACAGAGCTACAACAGGTCCTGATTACAGTAGAGCAGTGCCTAGAAGGACCATTCAATAACACACTCATCCAATATTTTGCCGAGTAGGAGGAAATCGCAAAGAAGTAGGTCGAAGCAGGTCGAGCCAAGCTCAAGGCATTTGAATCAAAACTAGATAGACCTGAGTGACTCAGGATGAGTCATAGGTGAGTGTTGGGGGCCTGTTGGCCCTTGACCAAGTTTTAAGGAATACTTGGCCATATTTAACCATTTTCGGTACTCCGACATCCAGTCGGAGAAGGAGCGCATGGTAAAGAGGAGATCATAGGATTTTTGCCCCTTTTTTGGGCTTTTTGGGATTTTGGGGAATATTGTAATGGGAAAGGGATATCGACCCATATTTAGGCCTTTTGTATGTATAAATGAAAGGGTAGGAGATGTGGATAAGGGGTGATGTAAAGTGAATGGCTTAGTGCATAAAGTAGATCTATGTGATCAGACGTTTGTGTGACTGTAAGAGCTCTATGCCTACTGTAAGTATTATAAGTGTTGAATGCACGGGTCAAGAGAGACTTAGTACTTGGATCTACCAGGGGAAGGAGGATCTAGTAAGTTGTGCAGATCTCTTGTCCAAGGCAAGGTAGGGTATTGAAGGCTTTGTGTTGTAACTTGGTTTACAGAAGATAATAACAGAATAATACTTTGTGGATGTAGCCCAAGGGTGGGGGTGAACCACGGTAACTCTGTGTATTGTGTTGATGTGTTTGTCTCTCTCTTGATAAGTTCTCTGATATGTTTAGATAGATCTATTGATGCTTTGTTCTTATCAGATATGAATGCATGATAGATATGATACATAAGATGCTAAGTGATTAATCTATTAAGTATAATCTATTTATCATTGCTAAGTGTTAGATCTGAGTAATTACTATAGTGCTTTGTGCTTTCTATGAAGTGTACTAATGAATGTATGTTAAGGAATAACTGATGCTAAGTGCACGCTATAAGCAAGATGATCATAGATCTGTGTCCCAGTTAAGGTTGCAGACATATGAGTCCTGCAACCACCCCTACCTCTACCTCGGGTGAGACTTCATATGCTTTGCAGGTGTTGTCGAAAGGGTCGGTATTTAGGGCTTTGTTGGTGCGCTCTTGAGTGTTGAACCTTGGGCCTGCCCCTATGTCAATAGGCCTATTGCTGAAGCCCTGGAAGGGAAGTGGGGCAGTCAAGGGACTATTGAGAAGAGAAGAGGTACACTTCCTTTGGTGGGACAGGCATGTGGGGAATGAGAGACTGTAGGTTGTTAGTTTGAGTAGGCACCTATGATGGAGTCTTTCGTGTTTTCCATAAGCCATTAGCCTGGTTAGGAACCCTTTACCCGAGTGGAGTTTAGTCCCAGCTTGGGGGTGACTCACTGTTGAGAGTGATGAACAATGTGGTCTAAGGCTGTGAGGTTCGTGGAAGGTATGAACGCAATTGGTGACATTATTATCAAGATAAGTGCCAATTGTGTGATAAATTTACATGTTGCATTGTTATTTACGTGTTTATTTCTATGGGTATTTCTTGTATATGTTGCATTTATGTGTTTGCTATTATTTCAGTATGGATTCGTGCGTTTACATATGTATTGTATGTTTATGTTTTATATATAAGGCTTCTTCATGTGTTGTGTGTGTATGTTTTTAAATGCATGCAATTAGAAACTTTTATGTGGCATAGCTTAGCATAGAAGCTGGGTATGTTATAGTATGTTCTGCAGAGAAAATGTAAGAGTTCTCTGGCATAGCATGGCCCGACCATGGGTGGATGGGGACATTACAAAATGGTATCAGATCTAAGTAAAGCATATGAGTAGTGGCATGGCCCGACCTATTGGTGGTTGGAGATGTTACAAATTGGTATCAGAGCTTCAGTTTTCAACACTGAGCCTGGATGGGCCAAAAAATTTGAGTTGAAGCAAAATGTCACAGAGGATTTATTTCGAAGTGGCCAAATTTCAGTTTCTAGAACGTACATGGTAAAAAGTAACAACAACTGGGTGAAAATGGGGAAAATCCCTAATGTCTATGGTTGAATTCATGAGAAAATGGAGAAATTTACCCAACTGATGAGATATTACTAATTTAATATATTTTCTAGCAAATTCGAACCTGAAATTGGTCAAATTTGAAGTTACAGTGAATCCATGACAGTTGGAGTGAGTTTTATAATTAAAATTCCCAATTCGTGAATTGAGTTTGGGAAAAATTCATTCCAAAAATGTCAACCCACAGCGATCTGTTGTTACAGAGGATGAGTTGGTGTTATCGGGGTGAAATTGAATGAATTTCATAGTTGCCGAATGTCTATGGTGAATTGGGAAAAGCCCAATTTCTACAGCAGAATTCACGAGGAATCAATGCGCATAAAGGTGAATGTGCGCAGTTAGGCTCACCAAAAAATTCATGTGGCATAGTGAAAATCTTAGGATAGGTAAAATTTGACACCATGCATCAAGGTATTGGCATGTTTATGCAGGCGTTAAATTTTGGTGTTGCGCAGAAAAATGATAGCATGTAGGTGCACGCGATAAAAATTTAGTACCACGCAGAAAAATATGGTGTTAGGGTGTGTGCGAAAAATTTTGGCGCCACACGGAAAAATATTGGTGTGAAGGTGCACGCACTAAATTTAGCATTTCATGGAGTGCAGACCCATAAGAAGGTGCGCAGAATGTACACACACATAATAATGGCACGCAGGGTGTATGTAGTATTGGCAGGGCACAATATGAGTATAAGTTGTCTCATGACAGTGTAATCAATGGTGCGCGCATATTATTGTGTGCGGTGGGGGAATATTGAACTTTGGCATGGTACAATGCATAGAGAAAAATGCATGTGGAATATAATTGCATGATACAAAGAACTGTGTGCAATGGGTATTAGTGCAAGAACCAAAATTGCACACGGTAGATATTGGCACGCGACACAAAAGTGCGCGCAAATTATTGGCATGAAAAAGAAGTGATACACAATGGCTTTAAAGTACATGAAGCATGATTTAACGTGTGATTTTGTAGCACATGGTAAATGTGGGTGCAAATATTGAAATTTGTGCGCGTGAAGTTGTTTGAAGGGTGAAGAACAACAGAAACAATGAAGGGTAAATTATAAGACCCAACTAGCTCCATGGATCCATAACTTTTTGCTCAAGACTCAGAATTGAGCATGTGAGAAGGCATTGGAAAGGTCTTGGATAGGGGAATATAATTATCCACCCATAAAATTGATCAAGGCATTCAAATTTCTAGGAAATCAGAAGAAACAATTCTGATATATATTATTGAACCAGAATGGTTCATATTTTCATGAAATTGTTGAAACAGTTATCCTGACAAAATTTTGTTGGTTGCACATTTTGCAGAGTTAAAAAAAACTAGATCAAGATCATATTAGATTCCATAGTAATGGAAGAGGCACAAGGGAATTTCATCTAGGAATATGAAGTCAGAGGGATGGATGTCCATTTGAGCATTGAAGGAACAAACTCCAATGGACATGGAGAAGAGAGGAATGAAAACATGAATATGGAAGAGACCATTAAAAATTTGTATAAGGATGTCCAAAGCCATAAGGCTGATAATTAAAGGCTTATGAGAGCCAAGGAGAAGCAATATGACTTCAACATGAAGTTATTACAGATCTTGAACAAAATAGAAAATAAATTGGACAAGGAGAGTGGCCCAAGCAAATCGGGAAGTCACAAGTCTCATGATGAGAAAAGAAAATCAAGAAGTGTTAGAAGACATCACCATCACTCCCCAAGGAATTCCAATAAGAGGGAACACAACAGCTCAATTCCATCCCCTGTCAGGAAGCATAAGAGCTATGGGGTGGAGGAACTACGAGGAGAAATGAACAAAACCAAACCTCCTAATTTTGATGGTGACCACAAGAAGGATGAAGATGCAGAGACATGGATGTTGGGCATGAGAAAGTATTTTCGATTGCATAATTATTCTTCTCATGTAGAGGGTAGAATTTCCATCTATCAACTCAAGGGAAAGGCATCCATGTGGTGGGATCAACTTGTGCAGGTGAAACACATTAAAGATAAAAGTGTTACTTGGAGGGAATTCAAGAGGTATTTTGAGAATAAATACTTGACTAAGAGAAACTATGACAAGAAAATGAAAGATTTCTTTAGAACTAATGAAGTATGTCTCTTTCATCAAGGATGAGAAAGTGAAGATTCAAAGGTATTTAAGTGGATTTCCATCATTTATCAATGAAAAAATATAGTATGATGATCCCAAGACATTGGAGGAGACTAGAAGTCGAGATAAATGCCTATATGATCAACAAAAATCAAGGCCAACATTCCAAAAATCTTGGGAAGACAAAAAGAAATTCAAGGTGGATTAGAGGAAGAAGGGATATAAGACACCATTCTTCAGAAACAATCCTCAGGGATAACAAACTCCTAAAGAACCGAAAATGATTGACACAGGGAGTCAAAGGCCAAGCAAACTACCTATTCAATGTTGGGGTTGTAAAGGAGATCACATGTTTAGATATTGTCCTCACAGAGGTGAAAAAGGGAGGATTGTTCACAATGTACAGTAAGATGAAACAGTGGAGGAAATGGATAGAAAGGTACCCAGGATCTATGCAGCCCTGGACAACAAGCAAGTAGAGTATCAGTCACATATGATTGAAGTGGAAGGTATGATCAACAACCCAACCATTGCTATTTTAATTAATTCAGGAGCTAGTCATAGTTATATAGACCCTAAGATCGTGGAAAGTTTTCATTTGCCAAGAAGCAAGAATGGGAAATCTTGGTTGGTGTGGCTAGCTACAGGAACCAAAAGAAAATTTAATGAGATTGTTAAGTCATGTCTTATGGACATGAATGGAATGAACACCCGGGAATAATTGAAAATCTTTCCTTTAGGTTTCTATGACTGTCTAATTGGGATGGATTGGTTGGACCAACATCATGCTCTCCTAGACTAAACTAAGGAAAGTGCGGGGAATTCCTAGGGTAGTAACCATCAGAGAGATTTTATCATTGCAGCTAAGAAATGTTATAGAAAAGGGTGTCAAATATTTTCATCTCATATGGAGGAGACACCTAAAGATAACATGCCAAATTTGAAGATTATGCAGTCCTGGAAGATTTTGAAGATGTGTTCAAGGAGGTACTAGGACTTACCCCAAGGAGGGACATTGATTTTTCTATAAATCTAATGCCTGGAGAAACTCCAATGTCAAAGACTCCTTACAGAATGAGTACACCAGAGCCAAAGGAGTTGCAAATGCAACTTGAAGAACTTCTGAAGAAGGGGTATATACACCCAAGTGTGTCACCTTGGGGTGCCCCAATCTTGTTTGTGAAGAAGAAAGATGGAACATTAAGATGGTGCATTGATTTCAGACAGTTGAATAAAGTGACTGTGAAGAACAAGTATCCTCTGCCAAGGATTGATGATCTCTTTGATCAATTGAAGGATGAAAAGATCTTTTCAAAGATATATCTCGGGTCAAGATACCATCGGGTAAGGATTAAAGAAGAAGACATCAGAAAGATCACTTTTAGGACAAGGTATGGTCATTATGAATTCATAGTGGTTCCATTTGGGTTGTCAAATGCACCAGTTGTTTTCATGTGCTTAATGAATGATGTTTTTCGAGAATATTTAGACAAGTTTGTCATTGTCTTTTTGGATGACTTTCTCATATATTCTAAGTTAGAGGAAGAGCATGAACATCATTTGAGGATGGTGTTGCAAGTATTAAGGGAGTATCAATTGTATGCCAAATTGAGCAAGTGCTTATTTTATCAGAAGAAAACTCACTATTTGGGTCATATCATTTCAAAGGATGGGATAGCAGTGGATCCTGAGAAGATAGAAGCCATTAGAGAATGGGCAGTGCCAAAGAATGTGACAGAGGTGAGATCATTCATGGGCCTTGCAGGATACTATAGTAGATTTATAGAAGGATTTTCAAAGATTGCACACCCAATCACTTCCTTGCAAAGAAAGGGTGTGAAGTTTCAGTGGACATTGGATTGCGAAAAGAGTTTCCAACACTTGAAACAATTATTAACAAGTGCTCCAATATTAAGGATAACAGACCCAAATGAATACTTCATTGTATGCACATATGCATGTAAAGAGGGACTTGGTGGAGTCCTTAGTCAAAATGGGTTTGTTATATGTTATGAATCAAGGAAGTTGAAGGAGCATGAAAGAAACTATGCCATTCATGATTTGGAGTTGGAATCCATAGTACATGCCTTGAGGAAATTGAGACACTACCTCATGGGGAAAAGGTTTGAGATGAGGACAAACCACAATGGTCTGAAATATGTGTTTGATCGGCCAACTTTAAATGCTAGGCAAAGCAGATGGTTAGAATTTCTAAGAAAATATGACTTTGATATAAAGAATATCAAGGGGAAAGAGAACAAAGTGGTTGATGCACTAACATAAGAGTACATGAAATGCATTCTACAACCATTAGCATGTATCAATCAGATTTGAAAGACATAAATATAGAGACTACCAAATCAGATTTACAATACAAGGATTTTGTGGCAAAACTACAGCAAGGTAATTTGTAGCAGAAAATTGAAGAATACAAGCTAGATAAGGATGAAATTCTCATGTACAGGGGCAGAATTTATGTACCAAATTCCCAGGAGTTGAAAAATCAAATATTGAGAGAAATGCATAATGTGCCTTATGTTGGGCACCTAGGATATCAGAAAACTATTATAGCTATCAAGAGCCAATATTATTGCCAGGCATGAAGAAAGAGGTTGTTGATTTTATTGCTAGATGTTTGGAATGTCAAAAGGTAAAGGCTGAGAATAAAAACCCAGTTGGTTTTCTATAGCCATTACCCATTCTTGAGTGGAAATGGGAAGTTGTAACCGTGGATTTCATTACCAAACTTCCTAGAACAAACAAGCAACATGATTCTATCATGGTAGTGGTGGATAAGCTTACTAAAGCTGCCCATTTTATTTCAGCTAAGCTCACTTACAAGGCAGCAAACATTGTTGATGTTTATATGCGGGAAATTTCTAGATTACATGGCATACCCAAGACAATTGTGTCTAATAGATATCCAAAATTTACCTCAAAAATTTGGAAGGGATTATTTATTTGATTTGGAACAAATTTGAATTTTAGTACAACTTATCATCCAGAAACAGAAGGAAAAATAGAGAGGGTGAATCAGGTGATTGAGGATATGTTGAGGATGTATGTGATGGATAAACCATCAAAATGGGAATACTACCTACACTTGGTATATTTTTCTTATAACAATGGGTACCAAGCATATCTAAAGATGCGCCCATTTCTCAAAGGGAGTATGTGAGGGATGTGTTCTCGGAAAACACCCTCAAGAGAAATTCGAAAAAGGAATGTCTCAGAGAGATTCATTTCTCTTATTAATGAGAATTCTCATAGAGTAAAATCTCAAGAGAAATTCGACAAAGGAAATACGGTTAATGAGAATTCTTCTATTCTTTCTCTCCTTCTTCTTCTTTCTCAAATTCTCTCTCCAAATGTGTGTAGTATTTTCTAGATATATCTATTATGTGCAGGTTCAACACATTTACAAAGTCCATCTATAGGAAATAAACAACTAAATGAATATGTAGCCACCTGAAAGTTTCTATAGGAAATAGGCAGCTACAGGAATATGCAGTTACATGAAAGTTGTTACCAAAAATAGGTAGTCACTAGAAATAAGTTTCTATTGAAGTGCATCTACAAGAAATAGGTTGTTATAGGAATCAACAGCTACAAAATTGAATCTATATGAACAATTGTTACATAAATGGAAATTATAAGAATTAATAAAGATGATATCTGAAGAATATGATATTTTTTTATTGACCAAACATTGAATAATTTATTTTATGGTGGCAAGGTGGTGCAAGGTTCAAGATTAATGTCTTCATTTGTGTAATAGGTTTGTGCCTAGAAAGTGGGTGCTTGCAAAAATTTGTAAAGGGTATTGGTGTCTCTTGCAAGTGGGTTCTTGCAAAAATTTGTAAATGTGATTGGTGTCTCCATCAAGTGGGTGATTGTAAAGATTTTAATAATAGATTGGATCCTTGATCACATTAAAATAAGTTGTTTGGTAGTTTTCTCCAGTATGGGTTTCCACGTAAAATATTTGGTGTTCTGTATTCAAATGTATTTTGAATGATGATTTTTATGTTCATTAAAGTTATTACTGGTTTAATATTATTAAAAAGGGAAAATAAATACGAATATTGATTCAACCCCCTCTTAGTATTCAACAATTGGTATTTGATCATGTTACTTCAATAAAAACCTAATAGTTGGAAGGAAGATCCTTTAAGAAAAATGGTCAGACAAGATCTCTCTTCTTCAACCAAATCTCCTATATTCAATGGAACAAATTTTACCTTATGGAAAATTAGAATGAAGGCCTACCTTATGTCACTTGGCATGAAGGTCTGAACGATTGTGGTAGATGGCTACAAAACCCCAACAACTCTTCCATTAGATGAAGTAGGTACAAAACATTGCTATAGTAATTCAAGAGATATGAATGCAATTCTACATGGACTTGAAAAAACATAATTTGGTAAAGTGATGCAATATGAATCAAACAAAGATATTTTGGACAAACTAGTAAATATTTATGAAGGATGTGTTATGGTAAAGTTGGCCAAACTTCAACCTCACTGAACAAAATTTGAAAGCCCGAGAATGAGTGAGGATAAGAACAACGTTAGATTTTTTCTCAAAGTGGATAAGGTTGTAAACACCATGAAAGAAATATATGAAAAACTTGATGAAGTTGTAGTAGTTCAAAACGTACTAGGATCTCTCCGAACAAGACTCGATTCAAAAATTTCTTCTATAGAAGAAACTCATGATACAGATAAGTTGAATATGTATAGGCTCCACGGAATACTCACTTCCTGTGAGATGAAGACAAAGAAAGAGTATCCAAACCTAAAATAATAATCTTTCAAGGAATCAACCAAATCATACAAACATTTGGATCATAACTACTGCAATCATATCTCAGATGAAGAAGAAGCCATCTTTGTGAAGAAGCTACAAAGGGGCTTTGGAAAATATTAAGGTATGTTTCCATTCAAATGTTTTAATTATGTTAATATAGGTAATTTTGCATCTAAATGTCCATACAAAGAAAACAATGATGATGAAAAAGAAGAAAAATGAAAGAACAAATATGGAAAAAATTACAAAAAAAATCCTTTTAAGAAGAAAAGATTTTATTCGAAAAAGAATAACAATAGTTCCTTAGATATTGAAGAAGAATATGAATCTGATGCAAGACAAGATGAAAACATGCTCATGGAATTTTACCATGAGATTTATGACCGAGAGAATACTGACAGAGAGGAAGTTGAAGAAGTGTTTGACATGCAAGGAGAAATCATTAGTGATTTCGAGCAAATATACAGGCTTAGGAAAAAGAAAAAAAAATAGAAAGAAAAACTGCTGGCCTACGAGGAAGGAAACAGTGAGAATGATGAACACACTGTTATTTTAAAAAATCAGCTAGAAGAGGCCAAATGAGTGGAGGAAATAATGATGAACCAGTTAAAAGAGAGAAAGAACAACTGTGAAAAATTGGAAGTAAAAGTAATATCGTTGAGAAAGGATCTAGAGAAAACTAAGGCTCAGATGAATATAAATATAAATTTCATAAATGGATCTGAAACTTTGGACAACATTCTCAAAAATTTTATATCTCCAGATGGCAAGAGAAGAATTGGATACAAATAAAGTCATGAAGCTACCAAAGGTAAGCCAAGCACTAGCACATAAAAAAAATGAGGAATTTGAAAGTTATGTCAATGCTCTCAATGGAAACCAGTCTGACAAACAAATGGATGAAGGAAAAATCAACAGAAACAAATTCAAAACAACCACACAAATAAATATGGAGAAAAGATGTAACATAATTCATAATTTCACCAATCCAATAAACAAGGATCAATCCCTTCAAGAAGGTTATTCACTCCAAGGTATCCAAGTATTTTTTATGGCTGTTTTCTTTCATGTCCTAACTTTGGACATAAAACTATAAATTACATAGCACGCACACACATGCACACACACACACACACACACACACACACACACATATATATGTTGGAAATGTATAACATAAAATTCCTAGAACTCGAAACTCTTATAACAATGTTTTTTCCCCTCTTGGATGAAATTGAATGCTCTATATGAAATAAATTTGAACATAAGGAAAATAAATGCACAAGATGTTCAAAAACACATGTATTCCAACAAAGGATGAACACCCTCAATAACCACTCACGAAATTAGATCAAAGATCAACACACCCATTTTTTCATGTGGTAAAACCCCTATGGGGAAACATCCACGGCCCTAGCCAACGTGACCACTTGGAGCAGTTTATTAATTGAAAATAAAAAGATTACAAAGAGAGTTTCTCACAATTGATCATCGACAAATGAACCACCATGCTCTTTAAATAGAGATCATGGACCAATCAGGTGTTAATCCATGTATCAATGGCCATTAAGTTCAAGGAGAATATGAACCGTCAAATCACTCTGTGACGGGAATATATCATGATCGTCATATTTCCTAACTAAAAATTCATAATGCATACTAAATAAACACACTAAGAAACACACTTTTACCTAACGACTCATTATGCCAAGTAGATCTTAACTAACTCCTAAGTGTCTAAATATCCTAACATCCCCCCTTAAGAACAACTTGGTATGGGATTGAAGGATTTACAATAGTGACACAATAGGAGAAGGAGGGAGGCATTAGAACCTATCCCCCCTTGATGACAACTTCATGAACTTATAACATAGATCAAATTTTGGAAATCTTTGCTTCTGTAAGAGAGTTTGTGAAAATGTTTGCAACTTGATCTTCTGTAGGGAAAAAGAGCACTTCAATAACTTGATCATGAATGATATTTTTGATGAATTGCATGTGTAGCTTTATGTGTTGATTGTGATGATGTTTAACTGGGTATTTGGCGAGCTTGATGGAACTTTGATTGTCACACAAAAGGCTGGTCGGATGTTGTTGTTGTAATCCAAACTTTGAAAGAATCTATTGAAGCCATAAGGCTTCATGACTTGCATTTATCGTTGCTCGGTACTCTTCTTCTGCTAAAGAAAGTGAAATAGCCGGTTGTTTCTTACTGGCACAAGTAATAGGTCCTTAACCAAGGCTTAAAACATAACCTGCAGTAAACTTTCGATCATCGGGTTCACTGGCCCAATCTGAATCAATGAAACCAACCAATAAAGGAGCCCCCCCCTGAACTATAATGTATCTTGAACTGAACTATACCATGGACATAGCAAACTGTCCTTTTAGTTGTTTTCCAATGGCTTTCATGGGGTGTTTTAATATACCAAGAAACAATCCCAACAACAAAGGAAATATCAGGACAGGTACGAGTTAAGTATAAGAGGATACAAATTAATTGACGGTACAAAGTGGCATCAACTTCGGGAGAAGTACAGGTGGAAGCAAGATTGACTCTGAACTAGAAGGGAGAAGGGTCTAGTTTAAAATCATCCATGTGAAAGTGATGAAGAAGGTCACAAGCATACTTAGATTGGGAAAGAAAAATTATTTCATTGGTTTGAAAAACTTGGAGGCTAAGGAAATAGTGCAAAAATCCTAAGTCTGTCATTTCAAATTTTTTCTTGAGGTTGGTTTTCATATGGTTTAAAATTTTTGAGTCACTACCAATAAGGATAAGGTCATCAAAATAAAGGACAAGGATTATGAGATGGCTTCATAATTTCTTGGTATAGACATTAGGATCATAATGACATCTAGAGAATCCAGTGGCAATAAGAAAGTTGTCTATTTTGGAATACCAAGTTTGGGGAGATTTCTTAAGACCATAAATAGATTTCTTAAGGAGAGAAACAAGGCTAGAGTAATTCTGGACATATCCAAGAGGTTGTTCCATGGAGATTTCTTCTTGCAAATATCCATGCAAGAAGGAGGATTTAACATCCATCTAATGAACCTCTCATTTTTGTGAGGCAGCAAGGGAAATAACAAGGTGGATGGAATTCATTTTGGCTATAGGGGAAAAGGTTTCATTATGGTTAATTCCTTCAACTTGGTAAATCCTATGGCAACTAACCGATCCTTGTGTCTTTGAATACTTCCATATGATGCATACTTAGTTCTGTATACCCATTTACATATGACAAGTTTTCTTCATTTTGTTAGAGGTACAAGATCCCAAGTATTGTTTTCCATTAAAGAGCGATACTCTAAATTCATTGTTGTATCCCAATATGGATGACCCAAAGCTTCTCCAAATGTATCTGAATCATGATTCTTTGAAACTTGAGCCAAAAGAGAAGAGGCTCACTGGAACTGTGAACATGTTTGACATTGATCTAAAGGATCACTGATAATATCACCAGTTGCTTCTTGTGTTGAACGGACCCATGTAGGAAGCAGTGGAGCTGGAGCTAGTGCTAGTTCAGGTTCAAAGGACTCATCTGGAGGAAGGTGAGTAGGCGGAGGTGGATTTTCGTCCTCATTGTCATCAACTGAAGAAGAAACCAGAACAAAAGAAGGCACAATGTTGAATATGGCTCATAGGCCGAAAAAGGAACAAACGTCGAATTAGGCTTGCATGCCAAAGAAGGCACAAACTCCAAATTAAACTCGTTGGCCAAGATATTTTCATCAAATTTAACATCTATTCTTATAATAATTTCATTACAACGTGGTTGAAGAATTCTATAACCTTTGACATCTTCAGAATAACCAACGAATATACACTTCTCACTTTTAGGTTGCAATGTTTTCTTTTTCTCATCAGGAATATGAGCCCATGCTATACTGCCAAATACACATAAGTGACTTACATCTGGTTTAATTTTAGTCCAATCTTCTTCTGGTGTTATATTTTTAAGATCCTTTGTGGGAGTTCGATTTACTATGTAATTTTCATATTTGATGGCTTCCCCCCAATACTTTAGACTTAATCCCTTAGATTGGATCATACAATTAGCCATTTCTTTTGTGTGTAGTTCTTTCTCTCAACAACTCCATTTTGTTGTGGTGTGTATGGAACAATGTGTTTCATTTGGATGCCCTATGTAGTGCAGTAACTTGTAAAATTATTGTTCACATATTCTCCTCCATTTTATGTTCTTAACCTTTGAATTTGATGTCCAAATTTCTTTTCTACAAGGGCCTTGTAGGCCAAAAACTTGTCAAAAACTTCACTCTTAAGTTTTAAGTAAACCCAAGTACGTCTGGAAAATTCATCAATGAAAGTTAAGAAATACTTGCACCTAAAAAAAGAAGGAGAAGAAATTGGACCACAGAAATCACTGTGAACAAGCTGCAAAGGGCCCGAGGCATGCCAAGAGGCACGTTTGTCAAAATTGTCCCAATGATGTTTTCTGAGAACATAACCGGCACAAACACCATCTATGCATGAAACAGGATGAAGACTGGTCATCATTTGTTGATTACATAGTTGTTTCAATGAGCAATAGTTTATATGACCAAACCACTCATGCCAAAGTTTTCTCAATTCATCTCTATGAGCAACAAAAACTAATGAAAAATGTGATGAACCAAAGTTTTCAAAATTGTACAACCTGGTAATATCATCAGCAATTCTAATTGCAAGAACATGCTTAGGATCTTTTAGATCCTTGATTCCAACTTGGTGAGGTGAAAACTCTATGGCTTTACCTTCACCTAAATAAGTTATTTGATATACTTATAGAAGGTTACAAGAAAGAATTGGAACACATAATACATCATTGAAATGACCAATTTCTACTTGAATTGTTCCGGGTCCTTCAACACTAAGAGATCTATCATCACAAACAAATATTTTCTTGTTGTTACATTTATTTAGAAAAGAAAATATGTATTTATCCTTAGCCATATGATAAGATTATCCAGAATCATTAAGCTACTCATCAAAAGAAAAATTAGAATTTGGATTGAAGGGGAAACCAGAAGAAGAAAGTGCATGTCCATGAGAAGAAGAAGAAGTAGTAGAATCAATACTGATGTTTTTCTTCTGGTGTTTTTCTTCTTCATCGTTTCTTATAAAGCTACCATATTCTTAAAACATTTGGAATGATCATGATCATCTCTATCACAAAAGTTGCAATGTCTATTAGTCTTCTTATTTTTATATTTTTCTCCTTTGTCACCATTAGGAGTGAAATATGTCTAAGTGGGTTTGGGACCCTTATGTTTCTTGTTGTTGTGGAAAGGATGTTTCTTCTTTGGATTCTCAAGTTTACCTTTTTGATGGATGACTAAGGCTTTGCTAGAGGTACCTGTAGTGTTGATCACTCCAAGTTGTACAAGATTATCTTGCTCCCTAATCAAAGAATCACAAAAGGACTCAAAAGTGGGTTTTTGATACGTTGTCCCTAGAGCCTATTGCATGGCATAAAAGGTAGATACAAACACAGAATATGCACTACCTAGCTTAGAAAGAATACGATCGATGCAACGCTCTTCATCCATCTTTATCTTACATTCTTCACATAAAATTATAAGTTTTTTAAATTAGATAGATAGTCTTCAATACAATAAAAATCACTTGTACTTAGAGTCAGTACTTGATTTTCTAACTGTTTTTCTTGAATAATATTTTGTTTACCAAACACAAATTCAATCCTTTCCTAAGATTCATTGGGTTTATCAATTTGTTGAAGGTAGAACCTTAAATCAAGAGAGATGAAAATTATGGTTAGTTCATGTGCTTCATCATTCCTATTATCCCATTTGAATTTCATATCAACATCAATAGTTTTTGTTTCCTTTCCAAAGGTAATCTGATACAAGGCTTTACTTCCTAATAAATCCTCCATATGTGATTTCCATTGGAATTAGTTGGTGCTGGTAAGCAAAAGATTACTTAAATAAGACATATTAAATGTGAAGATAATATGGATTTAAAAATTGAAACAAATGATCTAGATGGAAAGATCTTGAAAAATTAGGTGGTTTAAAAAAAACGACATTGAAAATAGACTTCGGATGTGAAAGTCATACCATTTTTAAAAAATGCATAAATGGTAACAAAATGACCACATGATGGTGTAAGTTGTTTTATGAAGTGACCCACTTTTATAAAAAGAAGTGTTGTTCACTTTTACAATGAATCTACTTTATAAAATAAAATCTGCATGCAAAATAAATAACTCTAAAATATTAAAGCTACTTATAGTGATTCACTTGTATACTTGAAGAGAAATACACTTTACAATGGAGCATGAACTTTAAAAAAAAAAGTAACAAAAAGAGAGACTTGAAATCAAGACCTCTTACTCAATAAGGAAACTTTTAACCAAATGAGATAGCAAAACATATTGTATTGTTTAGCAAGAGGATTCTTGTTTTTGTTGTTTTTGTTGTTGAAGATGGCCTTGGAGAGAGTGCTAAAAAAAATTATTTTCACATAAAAAAAAAAAATCGCTTCTCGATGACAAGAAGGATCAGATCTCGGATACCTTTCCCAGAAAATGCACCTTTTCCTATATGTTTCTGATTTTCTGAGATCACAAGGGGTGCGGGGAAAATAACATACATATATATAAAAGAGTAGAAACCCAGAAACAAATGATATAATTAGAAATAAAACCAAAATAATACTCTGTAAAAAAATTAAAAATGGCGTATTCAGGATTTATAACTCCAGATCTAGCTTAAATGGTCATATCTTGGGTAAAAGAAAACCTTTTTGAGGTAAACGAAAATAATTCTTCAATGAAACAAGCCCTCCAGAAGCAATGTAATAGTCCTCTCAGCCCATAAATGTATGGAAATGGAAGAAAACAGAGATGAAGCAACTCGACTTCACAATCTCGATCTACAATAGGAGCGGGTCTTCAAACAACCTTTGATACTATGTTTGACAACACATGTATTCCAATAGAGAATGAACACCTTTAGTAACCACTCACAAAACCATATAAAATATCAACGCACTGATTTTTTGATGTGGTAAAACCCCTATGGGGAAACATCCACGACCCTAGCCAATGCGACCACTTGGAGCAGTTTATTAATGCAAAAGAAAAATATTAGAAAGAGATTTTACAACAGAGTTTCTCACACTCGATCATCGGAAAATGACCCTCCATGCTCTTTAAATAGATATCATGGACCAATTGGGTTTTAAGCCACATATCAATGGCCATTAAGATCGAGGAGAATATGAACCATCGGATCACTCTATGTCGGGAACATATTGTGACTGTCGGATTTCCTAACTACAAATGCATACTAATGCATATTAAAGAAACACACTTTTACCTAAAGACACATTAGAAAAATTATATCTTAATTAACTCCTAAGTGTCTAAATATCCTAACACAAGCAATATGTTGTTGTTGGGATACTGAGAGGGGGGGTTAATCAATATGAACACTTTTTACCACTTTCAATCACAATATATAAAATTCAAATTTATCAACAATATTCAATAGTTTATCACTTATGCATTCAATCTATTATTGCATCATAAACAATATCATTCATCAGTGCATAATAAAAAACTACAGATACATAGTACACTAGTATTTATGTGGAAACCCAAATGGGAGAAAACCATGGAATGTTTTCTTATATATATCAAGAATACTTTCATAAGAAGCACCAACTTCCCAATTCTCCAGCACCAACTGGTAGGAGGATCCAACCCCTTATTTACAAGCTCCAACCTAAAGGAAGCTACAATTCCCTGAATTCTCTAGCTACAACTAGAAGGAGGCTCCAACCCCATATTTTATAGGCTCCAACCTGAAGGAAGCTCCAACTCCATGTATCCTCTAGCTCAAATTGGAAGGAGGATATGACCCCCTTATTTACACACTCCAATATAAAAGAATCTCCAACTCTTTTTATTCTTAGGCACCAATCGGAAGGAGGCTACAACCCCCTCTCCTTAACCCTTCCTACTACCCTAAAATATAAGTGTAGACTCAACCTGTCACTATTGTTGGTGTGTAATTGATTAGACCAAGGTCCTTCTCAGGTTACCAATAAAAGGTACAATGTAGTCTAGAGCATTGGAATTTTCATATCCTCTGAAGAGAAGAAGTATCACCCACAACACAACCAAGATAGAAGGATAGGGAAGGGCAAGGAGAATACTTGGGTGGGTTCCCAGAACCTTCAAGATTCACCATGATCTTACGCAAGATAGACCAACTACAGAATAGATATGAACTCATGCATACAAGAACTAAAGATGCTTAAGTTAAGAAAATCATTCGTACACAGAGACATCATATTGAGTGGATCAAACATAAAGAAGTATTGTAAAGATACAATGCATAATCGTAAACACAGTATGACACATTATATTTCAAAATTTTGGGTCCTTCTTCATTTATTATCTTCAAAACTTATCGAATTCAATCTCAGGGATATAGAGTGGTACTCTGTTACAGACTTTTGACTCTAGACTCATGTCATGGATCTCTATATACCCAAAAATGTATACAGATTACAATTACAAAACCTTTTCTGAACTAAACCCAACAACAACATTCGCTTAACAACAGTGAAAATCAACATATCAACACTATCCAACCCAACCCTTTTACAATAGTATTCATCTAATATATAGGTTGAGTGGGATATTCTAGCTTTGGGATCCCATTCTTTCTTGTTCTGTTGTAACTAATTTTGTCTCGCTGGTGTTGCATTGTCCCTTTTCGCAACCAATTTTTGTTTCTTTTCCTTTCTCCACTGTCCAACTTCTTATGTAGCTTGCACAACTTGTGTTAAACCAAAACTTGGGCTATAGTCCTTCTCGCACAGCTTCAAATCCAAAAATGAAGGGCCTAACAGGCTCCAACCACAAGCCTTGACTTGCCCTCGAGTCAAGTACTTGGCTCTTTTCCAGCTTCTAGGAGTAACTATTTCTTTCCATTGTCCTCCTTCTCCTCTTTACTTTCCTCTTCTTCTTGGGCTTTCTCTTTCTCCGCATTTTCAAATGAAGGGCCCAACTTTGGGACCAATTCTAAGGCCCTCTTTATGACTTCTTGGATGTTCAATAACATAGTTATTCTAACAAAGGATGAACACCTTTAGTAACCACTCACATAACCAGATCAAAGATAGACACACTGATGTTTTCACATGGTAAAACCCCTACGGGGAAACATCCATGGCCCCAGCCAATGCAGCCACTTCGAGTAGTTTATTAATGCAAAGAAAAATATTACAGAGAGATTTTACAAGAGAGTTTCTCACAATCAAGCATCGACAAATGAGCCTCCATGCTCTTTAAATAGAGATCATGGACCTATCGGGTGTTAAGCCATGGATCAGTGGTCATTAAGATCGAGGAGAGTATGAACTATCGGATCAGTCTATGTCGGGAACATATCGTGACCGTCATATTTCCTAACTACAAATGCATACTAATTCATACTAAAGAAACACACTAGAAAACACACTTTTACCTAACGACACAATAGACCAAGTAGATATTAACTAACTCCTAAGTGTCTAAATATCCTAACATCCCCCCTTAAGAACAACTTGAGATAGGATTGAA
>SNQJ01S0005197.1:37997-63284 GCA_010110895.2 Picea sitchensis
AATGTGATTGAAGAAGTCTGTAACCTTTGACATCTTCAGAATAACCAACAAATATACACTTCTCACTTTTAGGCTGCAATGCTTTCCTTTTTTCATCAGGAATGTGAGCCCATGCTATACTGCCAAATACACAGAAGTGACTTAGATATGGTTTAATTTTAGTCCAAGCTTCTTCCGGTGTTATATTTTTAAGATCCTTTATGGGAGTGTGATTGACTATGTAATTTGCACATTTGATGGCTTCAGCCCAATACTTTAGACTTAATCCCTTAGATTGGATCATACAATTATCCATTTATTTTAATGTACAGTTCTTTCTCTTAGCAACACCATTTTGTTGTGGTGTATATGGAACAGTGTGTTGCATTTGGATTCCTTGTGTAGTGCAGTAGCTTGCAAAATTATTGTTCACATATTTGCTTATCTATTCTTAACCTTTGAATTTGATGTCCAGATTGCTTTTCTACAAGGGCCTTGTAGGCCAAAAACTTGTCAAAAACTTCACTCTTGAGTTTTAAGAAGTAAACCCAAGTACATCTAGAAAAGTCATCAATGAAAGTTAAGAAATACTTGCACCCAGAAAAAGAAGGAGAAGAAAGTGGACCACACAAATCACTGTGAACAAGTTGCAAAGGACTCGAGGCGTGCCAAGAGGCATGTTTGTCAAAATTGTCCCAATGATGTTTGTCGAGAACACAACTGGCACAAACACCATCTCTACATGAAACAAGAGGAAGACCAGTCACCATTTTTTGATTACATAGTTGTTGCAATGAGCGATAGTTTAGATGACCAAACCACTCATGCCAAAGTTTTCTCAAGTCATCGCTATGAGCAACAAAAACTGATGAAAATGTTGATGACCCAAAGTTATCAAACTTGTACAACCTGGTAATATCATCATCAATTCCAGTTGCAAGAACATGCTTAGGATCTTTTAGATCCTTGATTAGAACTTGGTGAGGTGAAAAATAGATGGTTTTACCTTCACCTGAATGAGTGATTTGATATACTGATAGAAGGTTACAATAAATACTTGGAACACATAATACTTCAATGAAATGACCATTATCTACTTGAACTGTTCCAGATCCTACAACAATAAGATATATATCATCACCAACAAATATTTTCTTGGTGTTACATTCATTTAGAGAAGAAAATATGGCTTTATCCTTAGCCATATGATAAGATGATCCTAAATTAATAAGCCACTCATAAGAAGAAGAAGTAGTATTAGAATTTGAATTGAATGAGAAACCAGAAGCAAAAAGTGCATGTCCATGAGAAGAAGAAGTAGAATCAATACTGATATTTTGCTTCTTCATCATTGCTTCTAAAGTTGCCATCTTCTTGAAACATTTGGACTCATCATGACCATATTTATCACAAAAGTTTCAATGTCTTTTAGTATTCTTACTTTTATGTTTTGCTCCTTTGTCACTAGTGGGAGATGAAGTTGTCTAAGCAGGTTTGGGACCCTTATGTTGTTTTTTGTTGTAGCGAGGATGTTGCTTCTTGGGATACTTGGGTTTATCTTTCTGCTAGGTAACTAAGGATTTGTTGGAGGGACCTGCAGTGTTGATCACTCCAAAGTGTACAAGATTATCTTCCTCTCAAATCAAAGAAGCACAAAAGGAATCAAGAGTGGGTTTTTCATAAGATTCTTCCCCTAGAGCCTCTCTCATGGCATAAAAGGTAGATACAAACACAGAATATGCACTACCTATCTTAGAAAGAATAAGATAAATGCAATGATGTTCCTCCATCTTTATCTTACATTCTTCACATAAAATTATGAGTGTTTTAAACCTAGATAGATAGTCTCCAAGGCAAGAAAAATCATTTTGACTCAAGTTTAGTATTTGATTTTCTAACTATTGTTCTCGAATCATATTGAGTTTAACAAACACAGATTCAATTGTTTTCCAAGCTTCTTTGGGATCATCAATATCTTGAAGGTGGTACCTTAAATCAGGAGAGATGGAAATTACTATCAGTCCATGTGCTTCGTCATTCATGTTATCCCACTTGGATTTCTTATCAGCATCAGTGGGTGCTTTTTCCTTTCCTAAGTTAATCTGGTACAAGCCTTTACTTCTTAATAAATCTTCCATATGAGATTTCCATTGGAAGTAGTTGTTGCTGGTAAGAAATACATTACTTGTAGAATCCATATTAAATAGGTAGATAATTTGGATTTAAAAACTGAAACTAATGATTTGGATGGAAAGAGCTCGAAAAGTTATACGGTTTAAAAAAAAACGGCACTGAAAATGGACTTCCTATGTTAGAGTTATGCCCTTTTTAAAAAAGGCACGATCAGTGACCAAATGACCATGTGATTGTGTAAGTTGCTTTATGAAGTGACCCACTTTTATAAAGAGAAGTAGGGATCACTTTTACAATGAAGTTACTTTATAACAGAAAATATGCATGCAAAACAAATAACTCTAAAATAAAATATTAAAGCTACTTATAGTGATTCACTTTTATACTTGAAGTGAAATACACTTTACAATTTTAGCATGAACTTTTCAAAAAAGGTAACAAAAGAGAGACTTGAACTCAAGACCTCTTACTTAATAAGGCTACTTTTAACCAAATGATCTAGCAAAACATATTGTAATGTTCAAAAGGAGGATTGTTGTTGTTTTTGTTGTTTTTGTTGTTGTGGAAGGCAGCCTTGGAGAGCATGCTAAAAAAAAACTCTTTTCACACAAGAAAAAAATTTCGCTTCTCGATGACAACAAGGGTTAGATCTCGGTTAGCTTACCCAGAAGATGCACATTTTCCTATCTATTTCTGATTTTCCAAGATCGCACAAGACATGGTTCAAAGAGTATACGTAGATCTAAAAGAGTAGAAACCCAGAAATAAATAAAACAAAACCAAAATAAAACCAAAATACTACTCTGCAAAAAGTTAAAAAAATGCGTATTCAAGCTTTATACCTCTAGATCTGATTGTAATGGTCGTATCTTGGGCAAATGGAAACCTTTTCGAGTGAAACAAAAAGTGTTCCTGACTAAAAATATCACTCGGGATGCAATTGAATAGTCCTTGTAGCCCATAAATGTACAGAAATGACACAAAATGGAAATGAGGCAACTCGGATTCACGATCTCGATCTACAACAGGAGAGGGTCTTCAAACCTGGCTCTGATACCATGTTTGATAGCATAGGTATTCCAAAAGAGGACGAACACCTTCAATAAGCACTCACATAACCATATCAAATATCGACACACCGATTCTTTCACGTGGTAAAACCCCTATGGGGAAACATGCACGGCCCCAGCCAATGCGACCAGTTGGAGCAGTTTATTAATGCAAAGAAAAAGATTACAAAGATATTTTACAAGAGAGTTTCTCACAATCAATCATCAGAAAATGACCCTCCATTCTCTTTAAATAGAGATCATGGACCAATCGGGTGCTAAGCCATGGATCAATGGTCGTTACTATCGAGGCGAGTATGAATTGTCGGATCACTCTATGTCGAGAACATATCATGACCGTCAGATTTCGTAACTACAAATGCATACTAATGCATACTAAAGAAACACACTAGAAAACACACTTTTACCTAATGACACAATAGGCCAAGTAGATCTTAACTAACTCCTAAGTGTCTAAATATCCTAACACTAGAAACTCCCAATTTTATCCTGCCACTTTCTGGCAAGGAGTGAGGCCTCAGCTACAAATTGTTGGGTCGCATCTATGATACATCCTTTGGGATTGGATGCGACCAGATAGTTCCATTCATAATACATTGTAACATCTACCTGATGCATTTGCATGTACACTTTCTGAATGAAAGGTTGAAAGTCGTGCAACTCCTTCTTAGCTACGGATTGTGCCTCGAACAGAGCATTTAGTTTATTGTATTCTTGTTGGATTTGATCGAACTTCTCTTGTTTCTCTAATGGGTCCATGGTGACAGCAACTTCCTCATTCAACAACTGTATTCTTGCATGCACAACCTCTAAGGTTTTTTTGCACCTTTATATAATGTCCATCTAGTCGCTGACTTCTTGGAATATCTTTTTGCACTCATCTGTGAGCTTGTCTATTCTTGCTCTAGCATTGTTTCCTTCTATCTCTACCTTCTCCATCTATTCTTGCAACTTTTGAGGTTGTTTCTCTGCTTCTTGTTGACTCTGTCGCAACTTCACTTCCAGATGCTCTTCTCGAATTTCCAACTGTGACCATGCTCCTTGGAGTAATTCAATCTGATTCTCAGGCTCTCTGTCATCACTGGATTCTGGAAGTTGAGGTTCGACCTTCCTTATTTTCGGCCAGGCTTAAACAAGCCTCTCCTGGACTCTTCCAATTTCTACTCTACCTGGATCTTGGAGAATTATTCCTATGTCTTGTGTGCTTGAGAAAGGAGTGTTTCCTCCCTTGTGAACTCTGCATTCCTTTCATCCTTATAGAGCCTTTGCTCCAGTTGATCAGTTGAGGCCCTAATCATTCGAACTAGCTATGTTGTTGGCCACTGTGCAAGTTCAACGGAATAAAGGGTGGCCTCCTTAGTTGCTTGGACCTGCAGTGGAAGTCCATTGGTTGTTGAGCGATCTGAGGGAGTCTCTACCTCCTCCTCTCCTTTATATGGTCCTGTCACAAGCCTAAACCTCAACGTCATCAACAAGAACGTTAAAACATTCGTTCTGGCTAGGCAGAGTTGCAGTAAATTTGCACACTGCTGAGGGTTTTGGAGGACTAGATCCATTTGTTCATGCATTGATGTTGTGCTTTGTCCTGAAGTCATCTTAGGTTCCTTCTATCCCTCTGGTATCTCCTCTTCATTTTGGACATCAGCTTCCTGGGTTGTGCTTCCCATAGCACCCTTAACCTTAGTCATTGAGGCAGTGTGTTGAGGACTTCGAACTTACAGCTTCTTTATTGTTTACATATTCATCGAAGATGGAGTGTCCTTAATCGGTACAAAGGGTATGATATGTTGGTCCTGGGATTCAGGGTTTGGGCCAGTCAGTTGTAGCCTCTGCTCAGGTACTTCTAGGTTTGGACTAGGGAGTTCTGGCCTCTGCTCAGGTATTTCTGGGAGGTCAAGTTGCATGGGTTCTGGATCACTAGTTTGGGATGGAATGTCGGTTTCTAGAGGTGGAGAATGGGGTTGTGGTGGTGATGGAGGTTTCTTAGTGATGATTGTGGATGGAGTGGTGTCAGGCTTAGGGTCATCCTGGATATGTATAATATGGGTTGCTCGAGCCGTTGAGCGACTGTAGGGGATGGTGGATGAAATGGGTTGAGGGTTCAAAATCGTACTTGGTGAGATCCACATCCTAATTTTATTAGCCATTGGATCTATGATGAATGCAATTCTAAGGATTTCGTTGACATCCTTACTTGTTAATATAGCTTGCTCCGACAGTTGTGGGAACATTGACAATGTTCTCTTCTTGCACTCCAGTTCTTTCATATCCTCCTCATCATCAGATTTCATCTACAAATAAGTGATCCAGGTGGATATCATTGGCCACCCACCTTTTCCAACTGGCTCAAAACAGTTTGCTGACAATTTTGGTAATTTACTATTTTTAGCAGTTTTCACTTTCGCAGCCTTTTTGAGGTCCTAAATGATGTTTTTTTGGGAAACTAGGTTTTTGATATGTAATTTTCTTCCATATTTCACCTAAAATGAATCTCCTCGATGATACCTTTCCAACGGACTATCATATTCCTAAAACGGAGATCGTATGCAAAGGTTACGACCTTGGGAAGTTGATGTACTAACTTACCCAAACGGGGCCCAGATGACTTTTGGTGCTTCATCTCCTAGGGTTAGGATTTTGGATGTCTAGGGTTTTTGGCATTCCTTACTATGGTAAAAATTCCTTTAGATCCTCATTGTAATCATCTTCTTGTGAATGATCTAATTCGTCACATCTCTTCTTAGAGATAAGCCACCACCATTCCAGCAAGCTTGTTTCCGCTGCATTTAACAGTTTCATCTTATTTCATTATTGAATAGAAAACTAGTTTTACTATATCTTTGTTATTCTGTGTTAAGCACCTGTTAATAATCTGTATTCATTTCGTTATGCTCATAAAATATGGATCATGAAGATTCTTTCTTCTGTACCTATGGGCCTAAGCTCGGTCCTACCCCTACTTCCTAGCCTTTCTTCTTCAGCATCTCAGTGAGCAGAACATAATGCATCCCCAACTTGCGCGAGTTGTGTTTGACTCCAATCCATGAAATAACTTCCTTTTCAAAGGCCTCTTCATCCAAATAGAATGGAATCATGCGCAAATAGAATTCCTCCCTGTTGGCATACCTCATCCACACAAATGTATGGTGGTGGTTCATGTTGAATGCTATGTTCCGCGTATTGCAGTTGAGCAGCTCCTACAGAATGCACAACCTCTTTGTTTCATCGATTAATATGTTTTACCACTTGGAGAATGTCGTGTTGTTGAAGTAATTTTTCTCTGAGTCCGCCCTTGAATTCCAGGGATCAAACATTTTTTCCAAGTGCCCCTTATCCATTGGTGCCAATGGTCTTCTGACGGGTGGTGTCCACTTGAGCATTGTGAATGGAAGAAACAAGTATCTATAGGTGAAACTACCACCTTTGTCCTAGGATTCCTTGTATGCCACAAGGAGTTCCTCTAATAGGTAGTTGCACTAGTTGAAAACAATGCCATTGGCGCAAAACTATGCCACTGAAAATGAATCCAGTGTGCATTCTCCCTTGTAGTATGACCTCATGAATTTGCTATAAATTATGTAGTAATCGGTCATGACCATCTCAGGTAGTATAGGGCAGATCTTGGCTATTCTCCCCCCCCTTCTATGTATGGAACCTCTCATATAGACTGGGCTCCCCCTTCTTCTTGTCATGCTTGTTGGAACCCTGGAATCCTTTAGACACATCCTCACCCTCAAGGGATAGTCCAGTAAGCTGGTGGATGTCCTCTGTATGGATTGGATATCTCCTATCCAACCACAGAATTTTTTCATGCACCTTGTTGATCAAAAACTTGGTACGCCTCGCAACTTCCCCAATGGTGCTGAAAACTGGTAAGTCCCTGAGGTTCATGATGGTAGAGTTGAAAAAATTATTAAACTTGGCCTTCAGCACAAACTACTTGCCTCCCAACTTGTCTCAAGAGACACTCCAGGAAAAATCTATGTTTATCTGAGGGAACAAGACCTGGTCTATCAGGTCGAGGTCGAGGAGGTTGACTAGCTCCACCTTCCCCTTGAGATCTCCCATGACCTCAACTCGGTGGTCACAGGGCTCATCTAGTACTACATCCTTTGAAACAACACTTCGTCTCCCTATATATCTTGTGTTGTGAGTGGGAAATCCCCCTACGGACTAGCACTTAGGGTTTTATCATGCATGTAGAAAAGACCTAAATATTCCTACTTTTTACCATCATCCCAGACCTAATCCCCATTATTCTTAAGAAAATACACATTTAAGAAGATCAAGTGAACATACCTTATTTCCGATGTTTGGTCTTGATCCTTTTTCACGCTTGGTCACTCTTTGACTGCAACTCTCCTCCCAAGGTTGACCTGCATTCACAAAACACAAACAAATAACTCCACATTCATTTGATCTACGGATTAATGGGTTAGAGATTTAATCAACATGTACGCAATAAACAATGAAAACCTCATATGGTGGGATGGGAAAAGTACTTCTTTATTATTAACTTCTCTAAAGCAACTTACAATGATGAAGTCAGCCACTGCTCCACAAATATGGTCCTAGGCTCCTCTTTTACTATGCACCAACTGCTAACACACTTGCTTCTCTTCTTCGTTGAAATCAAAAAATGGTTGCAGAATCTTGGGCAAAGGGGCATACAAATTCGGGTAGAATTTCTTTACTATGTCTTTCCTCCTTTCAAATGGGACCCCTACCCCTTATTTTATAGGCTAGAAGGAGCTAGGTATTTAGTTGAATGACTAGCCATTCATGGTCGAAATGTTTAGTTAACTTACCCAAACTGTGTGTTCCATCAACAACTTTCCATTTTTTGTACTTCTGTTGGTACACGCGGGCTGTAGTGGGTCAGCTAGAGTGTACACGCAGGCTATCGTGGAGCAGGGCGCATGGGCCTTTAAAAAGGGTGTTTTTAAGAAGAGTTTTTTAGTACTAGCTTGGAAAAGAAGGCATACGAGATGGCATGATGTCAGGTAAGTATATATGGTGCAAATTACGGTTACAACATCTTGGCATGATCAGTACTAGCTTGGAAAAGAAGGCATATGAGATGGCCTGATGTCAGGTAAGTATATATGGTGCAAATTGGACATGTGAAACAGGGATTGGGGATCATGATTATGTTGGTGATTTCTTTGTTTGCCATGCTATAAGAGTTTTCATTAATGACAACTGAGAATGGACGAGAGGAATGGACAATTGAATGGACGAGAGAGGGAAGGAATGGACGAGAGTGGAGAATCGAAAATCGAAAATCTTTTAACAAAAGGAAGAGAACATCTCAAAAGTCTCAAAACGCGAAGTCTCGATGAGATTTGGACCATCGGATTGAGGAAAGATCAGGTCCATAGATCAGATGAGAGAGGGAAGAGGCCATCTCCAAAGTCCCGATTCAATAAGTCTTGATTCATGATCTGGACCATTGGATCACTGAAGGTCATGAACCATTGATCTGGCACGATGAACCTTGGAGTTTCGGGAGTTGGGAAAATCGATGTGACTCACAGTAAAAAATATGAAACACAAAGTCATGAACACCTTTTTGATTGATGTATAGTCACATCAGCAGACGATAGGGGAAGAAGCTATATTTGCTAGGCCCCACTTTGGAAATGGGTAGTTGGTAGATTCGAGGTGACTCACAGCAGAATATCTGATGTGAGAAGTCATGAAGCGCCTTCTTTGTTGCCAAGTGGTCACAACGAGTGGTCACGTGGAGAGAAATTTTTTTCCTGGTGCTAGGTCACATAGGTATACATCACGAGGACCCGATGTAATTTGAACCATTTATATGTGGTTTCATCCTCGAGCAAGATCTCAATTTCTCAAGTCTTTGGACAATCTAATGGTGTTGATTATATTGATAATCTGATGGAAGGGTTATTGTTGCATTGCTTGATTTCTTGACCATTTACGATTCAGTTACACTAACTGAATCATTGTTCTTGGGCATTGGAGATGTTGTTCTTTGGAATTTTGAGATTCGAAGGGTAATGAATCATGAGTGAAAGAATAAAAGAAATATGCTTTGGTAGAGTGAGGTTCCCATTTTCTCTGTATAATGAGTTGAACTGTAAGAAATGACATGTAGAGTATGAAGAGTGTGAGAAGAAATACAAAGATGAAGAACAGAAGCTAGACAGAGAAGAAATTGTGAAAAGAGAAGAATGTGCAAGAACCTAAGAGCATGAGAAGAATAGAGAAAGAGCATATGGAAAGAGACAGCAAGTGGATCCAAGCATGAACAAGCAGACAAAGAGAATAATTGAAGAACAAAGAAGAAATGGTAAGCATTGACATATATGTATTGTTGTAAGGTATTATTCAAGAAAAGATTCATAATTAGGGTGGTAGGGTGGTGCTAAGGAGGACTGTGGTCCTCTGTTATTCAATTTGGTGCTTGAATACTAGGAGTTGTAGCTTCCATCTAGTTGTGGCTAGAAAATAGGGTGGCAGGGTGGTGATAGGGAAAACGAATATTTTTCTATGTGCAAGTTGGTGCTTGTATAAGTGGAAGTAGGTGCTTCCATCTAGTTGGTGTTGGGTATCGTAAGGAGAGAATATGATTCTTTCTAGTGGGTGCTAGAGAATCTTGAGGTTTGGTGCTCTCTACAAGTTGTAGTTTGTTAAAGAAGAGGTTGTAGCCTCATTTTGAGTTGGTGCTCAAAGATAGATTATGTACAAAACATAAAAGACTGCCAATCATTCTAAGAGGAAGAGGTTTTCTCCCTTCATGGATTTCCTCATGAATATTTGTCTCTTTGTATATCATATGTGTGATTGACGTTTATTATTTATGTTGTTCATGTCTTTCATAATCTTTATGATCACTTGGAGAATATTAATAATATTTTAATAGGCATAAAATTGTTTAGGCACAGTAACAACTAATTGAACCCCCCCTCTTAGTTGTCTTAGTAATTTCAACAATTGGTATCAGAACGGGTTCCTTTTATTTAAAGGTAGATCTATAAGCTTAAAGATGACAAGTCATGAATGGACTTCTACCAATAATCCTCCTCTATTTGATGGAACAAATTTTTCCTTCTGGAAATTTAGAATGAGAACATACATTATGGCCTTAGGCGTTGATTTTTGAGATGTAGTAGAGACTGGATATACAAAACCTATTGTGATAGCTTCCAAATATGATAAGCTATAATTTAGCTTCAATGCAAAGGCAATGAATGATATCTTGAGTGGACTTGCTGAAGCTGAGTTTTTAAAGGTGATGCATCCTGAATCTGCCAAAGAGATGTGGTATAAACTTATTAGCAGTTATGAAGGAAATGAGAAAGTAAATGGTGCCAAACTTCAGACATATAGATTGAAATTTGAAAAACTAAAGATGAATGAGGATGAAACAATTAGTAAATATTTTTTAAGATTTGAGGAGTTTGTGAATCCCATGAAGGGTCTTGGTGAGAAAATTGAAGATGCACTTTTAGTTCAGAAGATTTTAAGATCTTTGCCTGATAGATTTAATACAAAAGTATTTTTAATGGAAGAACTGAATGATCTTAAAATTCTTCCTATTGATCAACTCCTAGGAACTCTGATTTCTTATGAAATTAGGATTAGTAAAGGTAAATCCATCACTAGAGAAGCATATTTTAAAGAAGACAAGAATACTGATTCAGAATTAGATGATATTGAGGAAAAAATTGCGAGAAGGTTAAAGAAAGGATCAGACAAATACCAAGGCAAGATGCCATTTAAATGTTTTAACTATGGTAAGATAGGTCATTTTTCATCTAAGTGTCCTCACAAGAAAAAATACTAGAACTCTAATGATGAAAAGAAAGACAAATTTAATAAATATAGTAAAAAGAAAAAATTGTGTGCAAATAATGATGACTCCTCATAAGACATAGATAGTGATTCATCTTGTGAAGATAAAGTGAATGATTTTATGCTTATGTCCATGGGAGATCTTGATGATGAATACACAGGAGGTGACATGAATGACATATAATTTGTGGTTGATATGGAAGGTGATATAATCAGTGCTTTGGAAGAGATTGATAGACTCATACTTAAGAAGAGAAAACAAAAACAATTGTTGATGCAGTTTGAAAAGAATGGTAAAGAAACAAGTGAATATTTTGTTTTGTTAAAAGTAGAATTAGAAGAAGAAAAGAAGATATAATATATTCTAAAAAATAAATTAGCAGAGAATAAGGTGAGATGTGAATCTCTTGAAGCTGAATTAGTGTCTATTAGAAAAGATCTAGAGAAATTTCAGGCCTTATATCATCAGAATCTGACAAGTATTAAAGCCTCAGAAGGATTAACCACCATTCTGAATCAGAAAAGAAATCCAAATTTGAAAATTGGTTTGGGTTATGAAGAAGGATCAAGTAGTGGTCAGCCAAGCAACAAAGAATCCATCATGTTTTTCAAATCTACAATCATTGACAACAAAAATTCTGCAGAAACAAAGAAAGATAATCAGCCGCCAAGGAGTGAAGGAAAAAGTACTAGAATTGAATCTGTAGAACAAATAAATAATACACCCTCTGCTCAAGGAAATCATCAGTATGGAAGAAATCAACCTGCTCAAAGAAGACAACCATTTTCTAGGTACAAAGAATTTTTCTATGGATATTGTTTTTTCTGATCTAACTTTGGTCACAAAGCTGTAAATTGTTCTTTAAGATTTAGATATGAGCAATCAAGACACTCAAAGAATAAATATCTGCCACAATAAAGAATGAAACAACCAAGTAACAAACAACCACATACTGCAAATCATGTGATGGCTGGCAAAAAGATGTGGGTTAAGCATAACAATCGTTATGCTCCTTTATTCAATGAACCAGAATGTTACATCTGCCACAATTATGGACATAAAGTTGCAGACTATCTCTTAAAGAACTATAAGCCAGATTTAAATCCCTCTGCTGAAAATGACAAGGTTTGGAAGAAGAAAGAAGATGACAAGTGTGGATTAGTGTTGTCATCTCAAAGACAAAAGAACCCCTGGTATATTGATAGTGGATGTTCCAAACATATGACTAGAGACAAAAGTAAGTTTTTGTCTCTAAGTGAAAGAAAATCAGGGAATGTAACTTTTGGAAATGATGCACTAGGAAAAATCAAAGGTAAAGGAATGGTAAGTCTAAGTAATGGAAAAGGGAAATATCAAGATTTATTGTTTGTAGATGGTCTAAAAAATAATCTTCTTAGTGTCAGTCAAGTTTGTAACAGAGGATGTAAAATTTTTTTCACTTCTAAATATTGTAGAATACAATCTATGAATTTAGGATGGTTGATTGCAAAAGGTATAAGAACATAAAACAATGTTTATGTTTTGAAAGAAGAAAAAGAAGAATGTCACTTAAGAAAGTATGATGAAAGTTGGCTATGGAATAGGAGAATTGGACACCTAAATTTTGATCATCTAATAAAACTTAGAAATAGTGGGGCAGTAAAAGATCTTCCAAAGATATCAAAGCCATATGATTCTGTATGTAAACCTTGCCAAATAGGAAAGCTTACTCGAACACAGTTTAAATCTAAGAACTTTGCATCAACAGAGAAACCTCTTCAGTTAGTACGTATGTATTTATGTGGACCATCAAGGAAGGAAGGTATAGGAAAAAAAAATCGTTTCATGTTGATTATTGATGATTATTCTAGACTCACGTGGGTTTCCTTTCTGAAAGAAAAATCTGAAGAATTTGAAAAATTCAAATTGTTTAAGGATATGACTGAGAATCAAACAGGAAAAATATTGAAGTCGGTAAGGTTTGATAGAGGAGGAGATTTTGGTTCAGGGGACTTCAAAGAGTTTTGTGATAAACATGGGATCAAAATAGAGTATACTATTGCAAGGACTCCATAACAAAATGGAGTAGTTGAGAGGAAGAATAGATCAGTTCAACATATGGCAAGATCAATGATGAATTAAAGGAATATTTCTCAAACATATTGGGTAGAATAAATTCATATAGTTGTACATATTCTTAACAAATCTCATCTCATGCCACAAAGGGACAAGACTCGTTATGAATTATGGTTTGGAAAACCTTCTTCAATCAAGCATTTTAAAGTCTTTGGGAGTAAGTCTTATATCAAGAATAATGATGAAAATATTGGAAAATATGATGATAGGGATGATGAAGGTATCTTTTTAGGGTATGCTACAAACAGTAAAGATTAAAATGTTAAGAGGCTGCATAAATTGGTTGATTGTAGTGACATAAAATTTGATGAAGAAATCTCGGTACGAGATGTAAGCAGTGTTGAATCAACCACAGAGGACGTAGTTGAATTTGAAGATGAACAATTCCAAGAATCATAAAGAGAAGACTTTGAGTCAGATGAAGATACAAATACTCAGGCAAACTCACATCAGCAGACAGAAACAAAACCACCTCTCAGAATTCTTAGAAAGAATCATCCTGAAAAACAAATAATTGGTGATATGAATAAAGGAGTTTGGACAAGAAGACAATTGATTAAAGACTCAGAACAATCTCATATTTCTTTCCTATCTATGATTGAACCTAAAAATTTTGATGAAGTCAACAAACATGACGATTAGATTAGAGCTATGAATGAAGAGCTTGATCAGATTGAGAAGAACAATACTTGGGAATTTTATGATGCATACATAATTTTTTTCCCCCTTAGGGTGCACACGTGCGTGGGTTATCAGAGAACAGGCACGCACACATGCGCACATATTTCTGAATTGCCCGTGCACTGGGGGGCCCACACCCACAAAACCCCTTGTGCAACCCTCCGTACTAGCCCTGCCCACAAACAGAAAACCTAATTCTATGCAGGATGATAAGAATACTAACCTGAAGCTCGTTGATCCTGAATCGGTCGCCTCATTATCCCGGAATCTCCAAATCTCCTTTAAATATCTCTTGTCCAATCACTCTGACAGCAGGTACAAATGAGGTGGCAATGTGGGCCCTACAACTATATATATCCCCTTTTTCCAAACTTCTAGACCCCATTTTGGGAGCTCTGGGTGTCCATTTTTCGATCCATCTTCAGCCATGGGATCAACATCCCTTCATCTACATCAAGACAATCCCTAGGCCACTTTTTATCCTTAGCCCCCGGGGAGCCATTTTTTCCATACCACGTCCAGGTACGCATGCTCATGTTCAAAATCATAAAATAAATGCTTGTATCTTTGATTCTCTTCAGATATTGTTCACGTTGGGTATTTGGCTTTTCATGTGTGCAAGTACTTGGTCATCATACATCAGCATGACCCCTTCAGGTATATAATCAACACTGCCATGTAATCATTCTCTCTGAATCTCAATTGCATCCCTAGTCACACCCTCTAAAATTTTCCCTTAGGGTCCCCATATCTGGCTCTGCAGTACCGGCACCTCCATTGCATTTTGGGTACTGTCACCCAGTAGCACTCTCCCCCACATGAGTTGTCCCATTCATAGTACCCCTTAGCACTTTGACACTCATGTTGTTTTTCAACCCTTTAGGGATGGGAGTCCCAATAGTCTTACACCATGTCGTGAATCAGCCACATACTCATTCTCCTCATTTTGCTAGCTTTCCCCATGATTATCTCTTCAAGGTTCTCTTTTGATTGCACCTTCACAGTATCATTAACCCTCCATTTCATCCACAATCAGTTTGACCATCCGCAAATTTCCCTCCATTTCATCTACCTCATACAGAAACCCACCCATGGGGCCCCCAACCTCCACCATTTCTCCAAGAAAAATGCGCCCTAACCAACCCAACCATATTACATTGGAGCATGCATTTCTGTATTTGTACACTCATCCCAAATTATTCTTTATAAATTTTAAAAATCCTTTGTTTCCAGCATTTACATATCTTTTTGTCATCACCTTTGGTGACCTTCTTCCCTTTTTGGCAAATGTAACCCATGTTTCCCTTGGTTGGGGCACTCCTTATCATCTACTCCTTTTGACATTGTCAATATACTCTGAGTATCCCACAGGCCACCTACCTCTACTCTTTGCGTTTGTTCACTTTGTCCCACCTCTGGCACAACTTATCCCATGTCTTGTTGTCCCCCTGACACTCGACCTAGTTGAACGGTTGTGGCCACTTATACTTTGCATATACCCCCAACCAAGGGAAGTCTTGAGTCTTCATACATCTTGACTTCATCCATGTACCTCCTCAGTTCCTAACCTCACCTAGTAGATCTCACGAAGCCCTTTGCTTCTTGGAGTCTCGTCCCCCTTTTGTCAACATCATCACAGTTTCTAGAAAGGCAACAATATATTGACTCTCATTACCTTTCCAATGAGAGGACTCAGACGGCACAGGGAGAACCAAAATTGCTCCCTACTGTCGTTGACCCCCATAACATTCAACTTCAACAGTTTCTCATGTTACGGTGGGTCTTACTTTGCGACTATTGTAGTTGTTTCTTATGTTTGCCGAAGACCTCTGAACTTGGTTGGGCTATCAATGCCTACATAATCCATGATACTTCTTATAGGTGTCATTGCCTACTATTCAGAGTATGTTCCTCCTCAGAATTGTCTTCTACCTTTATCACAACTGCCCCTGAGGGTGCTATAGTTGTCTACATCAACACATTGTTTCAGTTACTATACAACACCATTCTTTTTTTAGTTACATGACACGAGCATGGGGCATGCCCACCTTATTTGTACACAATTTATTTTTACACACCTTATGGAAGGTGGGGTCCTACAAGTTCCCTTCTCCCTCCAATGGGTTACTCTTGATACTCTCACTATCGCTTTCTCTTACAATGACACTCTCAATAGAAGAAACATTGATGAATTTCGGTTATACATATGCTCCTAACCTCATCCATCAAGGGGCATATGTTATCATTGAAATTTCATCCGCAAATGGTTACAGGAATCCAACAACTTCAAATAGTTATGAGTTCACCCATGGACCAAAATTACCAAAAAATCATTTCCAAAAGGTCGAAAACTATACAACCAGTGATAAAATTAAGGTGCGCTATGACTACACAGGGCACCCGTGCACATGCACAAACCAGAAACGCATGAAAAGAACATATGCGCACGATGCGCGACTGTGGTCGCTAAAAGCTATGCACACCTGAGAACAACATATTTATGAGATTGGTCGGCCTCCCACCCACTTATGGTTTAGCTTCCAAGTTGATTTGACATCCAAATCTCGACTGGATCCGACTGGGTGTGTTATCACTCCAGGAAACTCTCTTAGGTTGTATCTCAAAGATGCTTGGTAAATTAACTAATATCTCAATGATTCACTCAAATGGATCAATTCAAGTGACTAAATCAAACCTCACTCACTCAAGACATGCATAAACACTTAGATTGGAAAGGCTTTCAACTACTACTATTCAGAGAGTTTGTAAATAAGTGGATGTGCGGAGAATCCTTACTATACCAGTAGAATCATACAATAAACATATATGAATGGTCGATTACAATAAGTAAACAATACTTTCAATTCTAACTCATCAATGCAAAGACAGGATGATAGCTATCAGACATTAGACAAACGTGAATAACATGAATATAACATTCAAGTACAAGTACAGACTAGATAAGAAGATAGGAATCTGAACAAGTAATGGCAAAAGAAGCTTGTATTATTTAATATGAAAATGAGAAGCTTGAGTACAAAGTTTGAAAGAGTCTCCAAAATTGAACCCTTTTTTCATCTTCTATCTTCGGCTTTATAGCTTTACAATACAGTTTTTAGATCCTAAATTAATGGATCTAATTTCCTAAATATAGAAAGTAAACAATATTTACAAAAAACTAGGAAGAGGCCCTCAAGATGAGATCAATCCATATCTAATGATCTTCAAGAGTGATAGAGTGTTGATGAAGTGAAGCCTAGCCTTCCAAGGCTGTTTGATTTTGTCCTCTAAGGATAAACTTCAAATTTGCTGAAGTGTGCAAAAATCCTGATTTTTTGTCTTTGAAAAAAATACCGAATATGATTGAAACATCTCTTCTTTTCCTTATCCCTCAAAAAAAGCCATTGGATTTGACTTGGTAATTCAACAAATGTCCATTCAAAGAGATTTCATACCATTCAAACTCAAAAAATCCCGATCTGGGCAAAAACTCGGTGATTCTGACAGTTACAGGCTTTCGGTGGTTAAGAGCGGAAAAATTTAGGCCTCTTAACCACTGAAAGCATTTATTTCGGTGGTTAAGAGGGGAAACATTTAGGCCTCTTAACCACTGAAAGATGTAACTTTCAAAAACAGATCTGCGACGAATTAATTTGCGTGGGAATCACAATGACTTATATTTTTCTTTGAATTGGATGACAAATGGCTCGATAATCAACAATTGAACTAAAATTCCACTTGGCAACCTTGACAAATCACGGGATTATGGATTTTGAGTATGAGTTTGCATGAGTAAATCACGGGATCACGACAATAACAATGACTCTCATATTCAATATTGAATATTAATGAAATTGAAATAGAAATCAAATGAAGTCATAATGATTATGTATCCTTGTGACTGGAGATAATGAAGGCCCATGTGACAAATCAATTATGTTATCTGAAAATCATGCATGGAATTCTGGATTTCTACCGAGCCTTAATTCTAAAATGACAATTGGTAGTTAAAAGGAGAACAGGGCATAAATCTTCAGATAAGATGCCATAAGAACTTCATACCTCACCACCTAGATACACTTTCGGCGGTTATAACTTAATGATTGCGCCCATTTGACATCTGCCTCGTGCAAAAGCATGGGCTTTTTCCTTTTACGCATAGAAACATTTTCGGTGGTTAACAGGCCCTTTATTTTCTCCTCTTAACCACAAAAAACCAAGACTTTCGGTGGTTACTGAGCAGTTGTTTAGCCCCTCTTAACCACCGAAACCTAAGATTTAAAGATTTGATTGCCAAGACCAAAATTGATGTTTTTTCAAAGTTTGTATCAAAATAGAAGACCTTCTAACACACCTAAAAAAATTTGGAAATAAATTTTTAGGCTTGTTCCTATCATCTAAAAATTGGTAAAATGACAGTGCTATTTTAGGAAATAACATCTGGCTCCTACTCAGGGATGGAATCCTCCTAGTGAGGTTCCAAGAACAAGTATTTCCAGTTGCCTTATCGGTTGGGCTATGGAGTCATGTGGCTTGTGCAATCGGTAGCCTGCTATACTTATTCAACCAAAATCTAAAAAACATATTTGCATAGCTTTGAAATTGTAGTTCCATTGGGCATGGAGTCAGTAGTACAACCACCCTCTAAACATTTGTAACTTGCATGCAACCTTCTGCTTATTCATGAAATCAACAACTGAAAAAGATCTAAATTCTCGTATGGTGAGCTTATTCCTCTGCCTATCCCTACTCTAACTGGATATGCATTTGGGTTAGGTAAAGGATGATTTCCATAACAGCCATCCAAGCAATTTTAATACTGAAACAATCTCATCTTTATCACTGATCAACATATGAAGTTGGACATGAAACAACAGTGATAAGAGTTCATCCAAGAAACCATACTCACCCATAAACAATGGCAAGCTAAGGAAATCTGAAATCTTCAGGTTCTCTGAAAAGTATAAGTCCATGAAAGCTGCCACTAGATCCTCAAGAAAAAGATAAGAATCATGTTGCTCATCTATAGCAGAAACTTGCTTAGCCATGACTATTTCTCTAATAGAAGATGAATAATCTTCTGGTTCTCTTGAGATTAACTCGTGATCATCAAAAACTATAATTTCCTTATCAGAATAATGCTCACAAGAGGATAACAACACAGGATTTCCATCACATGAAAAAGGATCAGCGAAGGACATGTAATCTCTTATGCAGTCCTCATTCTTCATAGGCTCTTCTTGATTTACAAATTGATCATAAACTTCACAAGCATACCTATCTCTGGAGGACTCAGCAAATATTGAAAAATCTGATTATGAATCTGAAATGAACTCACATGCTCGTTGTTGTTCCAAATCTTCCTCAACCTCATTACTCTCGTGCTCAAAATCTGAAGTATACTAACATTCGTCTTGCTCATGTGCTCGCAAATTTTCAGAGTCAACCTGTATTCTAATCCACCTGGATGCACGGATTTTCTCCTCTACCTCTTGAGCATCTTCAAACAACTGAGTTAAGGATGGAGACTTCCGTTCTAACAGAAGAAGAGAAAGTTATGAATGAAGACCCATAATATAACGTATGATGGAAAATGTCTCTGTAGGCCATATCTCCAAAGGCATTTCATGATAAACACGGTAAAACCTTCTATTGAAAACAGGCAAGGCTTCATCCTGCTCTCGTTTCAAAGCATACAAATCAGCAAGGTGAGAATCTAAATATTTGTATTCGCCCCAATACTTCAGAAAATCATTAGAGAACTCAATCCATGAGCAAATAGAATCATCTTTCAGACCCTTAAACCATGTAGTAGCATCTTTGATTAGAGACTTTAAAAAAAATCTCATGATCACATCTTCATGAGTGATTTGAAAATGATCAACAAAATCCAAAAAGGAGTCCATGTGTCTCTCAGCTGAAGCTCAATTCTCTCCGAAAAACCAAGGGAGATATTCATAACAGTCATCAAGATAAGGATGAAGAAGATGGGGTAGTTCTAAATGTTTGAACATCTTCGTATGGATCTTAACTTGAAAGGTTGTGGTTTGTTCATGAGAGATGGTAAGTTGTTGACAAGGTTCATAGATTATGGCAAGAGGGGCTGAGATCTGGATAGGTTTTGAAACAAGTTCAACCTCCTCAAGGTTATATAAATGCTCAGATTTAGAGGGAATCTGAATGCAGAACTTGTCTTTAGGAATAAGCTGAGATAAAGATATAGAATCTAAATCTACAATGTAGGGATGTTGGGTTTCCTCTTCTAAAGACGGATATATACAAGAAGGATGATGATTTTCTGAATATACAAAGAGGACAATAATTTTCTTTACACGCGAAGGGAAAAGCACGAAAGAGATGATAAATAAATACAACAGTTTGTGAAGCAGACTAATGAACTGGTACCTGGATTTGAAATTTAACTCCTTCATCTTTTGTCAACCAGATCCTCCCCAGTGGAGTCTTTAATCGTGGAGTCACCAGATAGAATATTATAACCAAGTAAATGTCCAGGCTTTGTCTATCATCAAAGTTGGATCTGTGTCGTGTCCCAAGGAAGTTGAGCTTCAATCTCCTCTCCTCGGCAACGGTGCCAATTTGTTATCACTCCAGGAAACTCTCTTAGGTTGTATCTCAGAGATGCCTGGTAACTTAACTAATATCTCAATGATTCACTCAAATGGATCAAGTTAGATGACTAAATCAAACCTCACTCACTCAAGACATGCATAAACACTTAGATTGACAAGGCTTTCAACTACTACTGTTCAGAGAGTTTGTAAATAAGTGGATGTGTGGAGAATCCTTACTATACCAGCAGAAATATACAATAAACATATATGAATGGTTGATTACAATAAGTAAACAATACTTGCAATTCTAACTCATCAATGCAAAGACAGGATGACAGCTATCAGACATTAGACAAATGTGAATAACATGAATATAACATTCAAGTACAAGTACATACTAGATAAGAAGATAGGAATCTAAACAAGTAATGGAAAAAGAATCTTGTATTATTTAATATGAAAATGAGAAGCTTGAGTACAAAGTCTGAAAGAGTCTCCAAAATTGAACCTTTTGTTCATCTTCTGTCTTCAGCTTTATAGCTTTACAATACAGTTTTTAGATCCTAAATTAATGGATCTAATTTTCTAAATACAGAAAGTAAACAATATTTACAAAAAACTAGGAAGAGACCCTCAAGATGAGGTCAATCCATATCTAATGATATTCAAGAGTGATAGAGTGTTGATGAAGTGAAGCCTAGCCTTCCAAGGCTGTTTGATTTGGTCCTCCAAGGATAAAATTCGAATTTGATGAAGTGTGCAAAAATCCTGATTTTCTGTCTTTGAAAAAGATACCGAATATGATTGAAACACCTCTTATTTTCCTTATCCCTCAAAAATGGCCATTGGGTTTGACTTGATAATTTAACAAATGTCCATTCGAAGAGGTTTCATACCATTCAAACTCAAAAAATCCCGATCTGGGCAAAAACTCGATGATTCTGGCAGTTACAGGCTTTCGGTGGTTAAGAGGGGCAAAATTTAGGCCTCTTAACCACTGAAAGTTGTAACTTTCAAAAATGGATCTGCGATGAATTAATTTGTGTGGGAATCGCAATGACTCATATTTTTCTTTGAATTGGATGACAAATGGCTCAATAATCAGCAATTGAACTCGAATTCCACTTGGCAACCTTGACAAATCACGGGATTATGGCTTCTGAGTATGAGTTTGCATGAGGAAATCACAAGATCACGAAAATAACAATGACTCTTGGATTCAATATTGAATATTAATGAAATTGAAACAGAAATCAAATGAATTCATAATGATTTTGTATCCTTTTGACTAGAGATAATGAAGGCCCATGTGACAAATCAGTTATGTTATCTGAAAATCATGCATGGAATTCTGGATTTTTGCCGAACCTTATTTCTGAAATGACAATTGGTAAGTAAAAGGATGATGTAGGAGCATCGCAAATATCAAGTGAGCGTGGAGCAAGCACAACGTATTTTTGAGCACATGATAAATTGCTTGAAAATCTTTTTGAAGTTGATGCGCCAAATCTTTAATGAAGCCATTTATGAAGGAGTGCCTTTGTATATTGTATTGGACCTTGAACGATTCGCTCTCATCCTTAGTAGATAGGAGGCATTTAAAACTAGTTAATGCGGGTAGATAGACTTAAATTCATAGATTAGATAGTTTTAGAAAGAAGGAGGGAAAACGGATATAGGCACCCTCATTGTACATTGTAACATAGTTGAAGCAGGAAGAGCACAAGAGAATAGCAGAGAGATGTAGAAGAACATCCATGTATAGATCTTGAATTAATAGAGGAAGTTGATTCAAATCCATGGTTTTGGTGTCTGTTCCCTGTGTGTTGATGCTAAATGGTGTTCTCATGAGTGTTTTCTTTCATGTTATGCATTTTCTTTATTGTTGTGTATGTGATTTCATGTCTGAGTTTGAAATCTAAGGGGAAGAAGAAATGAGTTTCAATTGTTTCTCTATCTGAGCAAGTATTCCTGCAAGGAGTGCAGTTGAAGTTGTCCACAAGGAGTGCGTTGACAGAAGGCTCGGATAGTTTAACTCTTGTTCTCGTTCACCCAGAAGTGAGATTGGGTTATACAAGCCATGCTAGGAGGGTGCAGGCTAAGGGAGAGTCTCAGTTGTGAATCTGAGCAGAAACTTTGAAGGACTGATGCTCAGGTGTGCGCAGGGTCGAATATCTCAAACATTTAGGGTGTTTGAAGTTTTTCCGAGTGCGAGTAGGGGGTTTTAAATTCTAAATCTTCAGAGTTGACAAAGCTTAGGAGGTATAGTACCTTTGAGTGAACCCTGAAGAGAAGCACAGGTAGTTGTGTGTGATAGTGTTAGAACAGGTGTCGCAAGTTTGCATGCAGGAGGACGAGTTCCGTGGAGGAACCGATACTCCTTTTGCAGATTCCTCAAAGAGAGGAGATAGATGACCAGGATCTTGAGGAAAGGATTGGTGAAAATCCCATCATCCGTTGGATCCGCCAAAGAAGCGAGGAGGTTACGGTCGTGTTTGAAGGTTAATCCCAGAAGGATCACGAGAAATAGGATCGTTGTTGGGTTAACCGTCATCCGTTCGATCAGGCAGAAGTTGCGCTGGGGTTAATTCCTGGTGAGCAGAGGAAAGTACCAGAGAGGCGTCGGGATATTGGAGCATCGGGGTTTCAGAAGTCTAGAGACTTGAGACCTTTCAAATCTTGAAACCCCGAGGAGAAGTCCTAGATGTGGATCTCAGGGTGGACACGTGTCGGAAGATCTGAGAGGAGTCAGGGTTTGGCATTTTGGGAATCCCGGGGACAAAGAAATTGTTACATCAGGAATCGCGATCCCACGATGTTTGAAAATGCAATGAGGAGATAGTGATGTGGGAGAGTCAACCCTCACATGCATCGGGAATTGGCGTTTTGTGATTCTTGGGAATCATAGCAGTGGAAATCGCAAAATTTCAAAATGCGATTTCCCAACAAGAACAAAGAGTGGGCCATGGGGAAGTCGGCATGGAGAACAGGTGGCATACCACATTGGGGTTCAGGAAAAGGTAAGTCCCAAAAACTTTGGTATTAGGATTCGTGATCCTGCGAAGTCTAAAGTCCCAATGAGGAGGTCATTCATTGGTGTTTGATTCATCAAGATATCGGGGATCCTGGTGACAAGTTGTTTGTGCATTTTGGAATCGCAAACTGTGAAGCCCCGATGAGGTGTATGACTGTGGTCACATAAGGAGCGGTCGCATGGACAAAAGGTTTAGCCTGGGAGGCTAAGGCAGCAAGGAAGTATATCGAGGTTTGGGGTTTGGTAAAGCAAAGTGTTTGAGCATTGTGAGTGCCAAAATCCCGATAGGAGAAACTCCAATAGGGATGTGAAAGGTCAACGTTGACTTACGTCAGGGTTCGGGGTTTTGAGAATCCAAAAACACTCGACTACAGGACTCGCGAAATTGCGAAGTCCGATTTCTCGATCGTTAAGGGAGATCTTTTGGAGAACTGTTGTGGGTGTGGAAAATTCATGATAGGGAATTAGAAGAGCTTTCAGTTCTTCGGGCCAAGTACGGAGGAGGTCTTGTGAGTGGACGTTCCTGGGTGGCGTGCTTGCATCAAGTGGTATACTCCCTCACTTGAAAAAATTCATGGGCTCCTGCCCATGAGCTCCTGCATGGTATATCCACGCTTCAGAATCTTTGCTTCATTCTCTCAGCTGGCATCTTCCACTGGATGGACCTTCTATTTGACTAGATACTCATAGTATTCTTTCCTCCTGGTCTTCTTACTGACTCTCTTGTCCAATATGTTCTCCATCTGTGGCTTCTCTGCAATCGACATCTGCTTCTGCCACTGAACCTCTGGCTATTCACCTTCTGTTCCTGCTTTATATGGATATAAATCTGTGACATTGAATATCGGAGATATTCCGATCCCATCCGGTAACTCGATCTCATAAGCATTTTCCCCCAATTTCTTCAAGACCTTACATGGCCCGATTTTCTTCATTTTCAATTTATTGTATGTTCCCCTCGGAAACCTCTCTTTCCTCAAATGTGGTAGAACTAATTCACCAACCTCAAACTGAAGTTTTCTCTTTTGCTGGTCGGCTCTACACTTATACTCATGACTTGAATCTAGCAGTCACTGCTTCACCTGGCTGTGAAGTTCTTTCATCGCCTCTGCGAACTCTTCGGCACTTGCGCTCCTAGTCACAGTCTCTTCTGAATCCCTTAATTCAGAAACTCCTCGCGACTGCATGCCATACACATTCTGAAATGGACTTTGGCCTGTACTCCTGTTCACTGAGTCATTATATGCGAACTCTGCCTGCGGCAATATACTATCCCACTGGCTGTGGTGCTCCGTCACTAAGCTTCTCAGCAAGTCTCCCAAACTTTTGTTCACCACTTCTGTTTGTACATCCGTCTGAGGATGATAAGCTGAACTAAAAAACAAGTTAGTCCCTAGCTTCTTCCATAATGTCCTCCAAAAGTGTCCTAAGAAATTTGTATCCCTATCTGAGACAATACTTCTGGGTAAGTCGTGAAGTCGGACGACCTCTTTGAAAAACATATTTGCGATATGAATCGCATCACTGGTTTTCTGGCATGGGATAAATTGTGCCATCTTGGAAAACCTATCGACTACCACAAAGATTGAATCAAATCCTCTTTGCATCCTTGGCAATCCCAATATGAAATCCATACTGATTTCATCCCACGGCCTCTCGAGTATGGGTAATGGTTGATAGAATCTTGCATTATGCTTTCTTCCCTTTGAATGCTGGCAAATCCTGCATCTGTTTACAAACCGCTTGACCTCTAACCGCATCCTTGGCCAAAAGTATGACTCTCTCAGCTTTGAGAATGTCTTATCATGACCGAAGTGTCTGGCCAATCCTCCACTGTGTTTCTCCTTTAACAGATTCTCCCTCATGGAGCAATTTGGAATA
>SNQJ01S0005197.1:63334-87372 GCA_010110895.2 Picea sitchensis
ATGGGGAGGTGTGATCAGGGGATCAAATTTTGCTCAAAAATTCAAAGTGGTCAGAATTGCTTCAAATCGAACAAGAGAATAGGCCTCGTCATTGCGAATCCAACGCAACTTGTTTCGTCTCAAACAGATGTTGGGAGAGAGAGATATTGCGATCTATTTGAATTGTCAAACAGGTAAAAAAAGGACACTCACTGTGCAGTCTGTACAATCTGTACAGGCTGATGTGGCAGAGACCGTATGACCATATGCTGATGTGGCATGTGATGACATGGTAGTTTTTTTATTGGTGTATGTGGTCGAATTGTGGTGTGACACGTGGCATCATTTTTGGTTAATGGTATGGTGCCACGTGGCCCAGTCATGGGCTGCCACGTGGCACCCCATTATTGGCTATTGGTTGTCTTTTAAAATTGTATGGGGTCCATGGGGGTCGAACCCCAAACCTCCCCTTTGGCTCCGTGCTTCATTAGAGTGTGGGCTACCACTAGCCCACACGGTATTACTTATAAACTGTATGTTTTATAAAATATTTGAATTCAATTTATGTTATGTTCGGTGCAGGGGTCTGGGCTGGGGCTTAGCCCCAGCCCCCGGTCGCACTCACATTACATACGACCATACCCTCCATTAAATGGCATGCAGGGTTTTTAAATATGTAGCCCGTGGTTATATGTATGACCACATGTGACCACAACCGAGAGTGCGGGAGTTGATAGGATTAAGATTATTTTGCTATCTCGAGGTCATATCGTGGACTCATGTGCCCGAGAGCTAGGCGGTTAGGGGCTGGCCTGCCCATAACCGTCCTATAGTTTGTACCATTGGCACAGTTGCGTTCGGTGCCGGGTTTTCACGCTTTAAATTATGTTTTGACGCAGTCGCACTCCTCAATGCATGTCCGCTCACAGGATCTCTTTCTATACTCAGCCTGAAGAACTGAAAGCTCTTCTAATTCCCTATCAATAATTCTACACACCCACAGAATCTCCACGAGATTTCCCTGTTCAAATCGGGAAATCGGACTTCACAGTTTCGCAAGTCTTGCGGTCGCGTGGTTTTGGATTCTAAAAACTCCGAACCCCAATGCAAGTCAACACTGACCTCCCTTCCTTCTATCGGAGTTTTTCCTCTCACAATTTCGCAACTCGCGATATCAAACTACTTGTATCCCCGCCTCCCGATGCCCGATACGCTGAAACTCTGATGGGCACATGGGTTGAATACTCAACGGTCCTGTCACTTCATCGGGATATCAGACTTTGCGGGATCACGAATTCTAGTGCTAAAATGTTAGGGACTTTACTTTCCCCGAACTCCGATACAGTGTGCCACCTGTCTTCCACCGACTCCTGCGGTCCACACTATTTACGTTACTGTCGGGACATCGCATTTCACGATTTCGCAATTCTCTTTGCAATGGTTTGGAGGTTCCATCTACGAAACCCCGATGCACGATACTATGTGTAGATCCGATGGTCCTTGTGGCTTGGATCAACGAATCTGCCCCTCCTGAGCTTTATTCTTCCAGAGCAAATGACGTTATATCTCCCTTGCACCTCCGTGAGATCTGATGGTTCACGCGATGTCGCGAATTCTCCTCGGAGAATACTGACCATCCTCTCCTCCTTCGATGATTCTGTGAAATGACTGTATTCCTTCTGTGGAACTTGTTCGCCTGCTCGCAAACTTGCGATGCTTCCCTCGAACTTCAAGTCATAGCTTGACCTCACTGTTTTTCAACAACCTCAAAGGCCCATTCTTCCTGAGATTTTCCCAGAGCTTTGAGTCTTCAGAAAGAAACCGCCTTTGCATGCACTCCTTGCGGCAAACCTCCAACCATGTCTAAGTGTTGAAGCTCCTCGACTCTACTCTCGCCTGCGGAAACAGTCCTAGTTCCTTCTCTCAGGTTCCTAAGCCTGAGAATATTCCTTGGTATACACACTCCTTGCACGGCTCCTACAACCCAATTTCACTTCTGGGTGAACGAGAACAATAGTTAAACTACCTGAGCCCCTGTCAATGCACTCCTTGCGGACAATTCAACTGCACTCCTTGCAGGAATTCTCTGGATCAAATAGAGAAACAATTGAAACTCATTCCTTCTTCCTTTCAGATTCCAAACTCAACATGAAATCATATACACAGAATATAAAAGAAAATGCATATAGGAAGCAAACATCAAATGAGAATAATCATCAGTACACAGAGAACAACACAAACCATGAATTTGAATCAAAGATTTCTTCTATTAATTCAAATGTCTTTACATGGGTGTCCTTTACACAGCTCTCTTCTTACTCTTGTTCTTGAATGCTCCATCTGATTCAACAATCATGCTTATACTACAATGTACAATGAGGGTGTCTATATCCGTTTTCCCTCCTTCTTCTAAAACTATCTAATCTATGAATTAAAATCCTATCTACCAACATTAACTTCCTTAAATGTCATCTATCTACTTAAGGACGAGAGATATCTGCTCAAGGTCCATTACAATACATAAGTGCGGCTCATTAAATTCTCACATTGATGTCTGCGCAACAGTTTCAAGGTATTTTTTCAAAAATTTGTGCTGGATGCCTTCCAGCTGTCTTCCGCTTCTGCGTTGGCTTGCTTGATGTGTTGACGATGCTCCTGCATCATACTCCCTCGCTTGAAAATTTTCATGGGCTCCTGTCCATGATCTCCTGCATGGTTTGTCCATGCTTCAGAATCTCTGCTTCATTTTTCTAGCTGGCATCTTCCACTGGATGGCCCTTCCATTTGACCATATACTCATAGTATTCTTTCTGCCTAGTCTTTTTACCCACTCTCTTGTCTAGTATACATTCCATCTGCGGATTTTCTGCAATCGGCATCTTCTTTTTCCACTGAACCCATGGTTGTTCACCTTATGTTCCTGCTTCCTCAGCTTTATATGGATATAAATCTGTGACATTGAATATCAGAGATATTCTGATCCCATCCAGTAGCTTGATCTCATAAGAATTTTCCCCCAATTTCTTCAAGACCTTACATGGCCTGATTTTCTTCATCTTCAATTTATTGTATGTTCCCCTCAGGAACCTCTCTTTCCTCAAATGTGCCAGAACTAATTCACCAAACTTGAACTGAAGTTTTCTCTTCCGATGGTCAGATATGTGCTTATATTCACGATTTGAATCTAACAGTCGTTGCTTCACCTGGCTGTGAAGTTCCTTCATCGCCTCTGCGAATTCTTTGGCACTTGTGCTCCTAGTCACAGTCTGTTCCAAATCTCTCAATTTAGAAACTCCTCTCAGCTGCATGCCATATACAATTTGAAATGGACTTTGGCATGTGCTCCTATTCACTGAGTCATTATATGCGAACTTCTCTTGCGGCAATATACTATCCCACTGGCTATGGTGCTCGGTCACCAAGCTTCTCAACAAGTCTCCCGGACTTTTGTTCACCACTTCTGTTTTTCCATCTGTTTGTGGATGAGAAGTATAACTAAACATCAAGTTAGTCCCCATATTCTTCCAGAGTGTCCTCCAGAAATGTCCCACAAACTTTGTATCCCTGTCTGAAACTATACTCCTGGGTAAGCCGTGAAGTCGAACGACCTCTTTGAAAAACAGATTTGCGATGTGAGTCGCATCACTGGTTTTTTGGCATGGGATAAAATGTGCCATCTTGGAAAACCTATCCACTACCACAAAGACTGAATCAAATCCTCTTTGCGTTCTTGGTATGACCTCTCGGGTATGGGTAATGGTTGATAAAATCTTGCATTCTGCTTTCTTCCCTTTGAATGCTGGCAAATCCTGCATCTATCTACAAACCGCTTGACCTCTGACCGCATCGCTAGCCAAAATCATGACTCACACAGCTTCGTGAATGTCTTATCATGACCGAAGTGTCCGACCAATCCTCCGTTGTGTTTCTCCTTTAACAGATTCTCCCTCATGGAGCAATTTGGAATACACAATTGATTTCCCTTAAACAACAACCCTTCCTGGATCATGTACTCTATCCACTGGCTTCTGTCTCTGAGAACTGGGTTCTCAGCTGCTTCATATGCTTCCTTAAAATCCTGATCATCTGCATACATGTCCCTAAGATCATCAAAGCCTAACGTCCTAACTTTGAACTCCTGCATCAGCAAGCATTTCCTGCTCAAAGCATCAACCACTTTGTTAGCAGTACCCGAAATATGATTAATTACAAAAGTGAAATTCTACATGTATTCGACCCACTTAACATGCCTCTGATTCAACCTTTCTTGTTGAGTCACAAATTGTAATGCATGGTTATCACTGTATAAAACAAATTCCTTTGGAATCAAATAGTGCCTCCATTTTTTCAATGCCTGTATGATGGCATAGAATTCCTTATCATCCATGGAGTACTTCAATTTCGCCTCATTCAAATTTTCGCTGAAGTATGCTATCGGTCTATCCTCCTGACTCAAGACCGCTCCTATGGCAAACCCGCTTGCATCACATTTTACTTGAAACGTCTTCTAGAAATCCAACAACACCAGAACCGGTTGTTCCGTAATCTTCCTCTTCAACAGATTGAATCTCTTCTCGGCCTCTTCAGTCCAATGAAAAGATTTATGTCTTTTCTTCACTATATCCATCATCGCTGCGCTAATCCCACTGAAATTTTTGATGAACTTTCGGTAGAAACTAGCCAGTCCATGAAAACTCATCACCTCAAAAATATTCTTCGGTGATGGCCAATTCTTGATCACTTCTACCTTATATGGATCCATCCTCAACTCATTCGTCGAAATAACAAAAATCAAGTAAATGCGCTCTGTCTTCATAAATGAGGATTTCTTCATGTTTATCAACAACTTCTCCTGCTGTAGCTTCTTCATCACAATGGCCAAATGCTTCAGATGTTCAGCCTTTGTTTTCCTGAAAATCAGTATATCATCCAGATATACGATGACAAATCTTTCGATGAAATCCTTCAGGACTTCATTCATCAACCTCATAAAGGTACTTGGCTCATTCGTCAAGCCAAACGGCATGACTAGCCATTCATACAAACCTTCATTGGTTTTTAAGGCCGTCTTCCACTCATCGCCTTCCCTCATGCAAATCTGGTGATATCCGCTTTTCAGATCAACCTTTGAAAATTATTTTGCTCCGCTCAAGAAATCCATTAAATCATCCATCCACGGCAATGGAAACTTGTACCTGATGGTTATATTGTTCATGGCCCTCGAGCCCTCGAGTCGGTACACATTCTCCAACCTCCATCCTTTTTTGGACTAAGTACCGTTGGAATGACACACGGGCTCAAACTTTCCCTGACCAATCCTTTGTCTACCATCTCCTGGACCTATGTTTTAACTTCTTCATTCTCTTGCGGCGTCAACTTGTATGTGGCTTTATTTGGCAAACTAGCTCCTGGTATGAGATATATATGATGACTCACACTCCTCATCGGTGGCAACAAACGAGGTAATTCGTCCACCACGATATCAGTGAACTCTTCCAGTAGTTCTTGAATTTCCTCTGGTAGATCATCCACTCTTGTGCTAATCAATACAAACCTCGATTTCCTGACCACAAAGAATTGTTGATCTTCTTTCTTCTTCACCTCTGTAAGAAGTTCCTTCCCACTCATGAGAAGTACAATATTTCTCTCTTCTAGTTTTACCTCCTTATCTTTTATCGGAAGCAACATGTGTGTCCTCCCATTCTTCTCCAGGGTGTATGTATTCATCTTCCCATCATGAATTACATTTCTGTCATATTGCCATGGTCTACCCAGCAATAGATGACAAACATCCATAGGAATGACATCACATAGAATCTTATCATTATATCCTCCTATCTTAATGTCAACTAAGAAATATTTAGTGACATTTACCTGATGCCCCTTCTGTAGCCATGAAACTTTTTATGGACTCGGGTGATGAGTCGTCTCCAGCTCCAGCTTCTCTACCATCTCGGTTGAAACGAGATTATCTGTGATACCATTATCTATGATAACCTTGCATACCCTATCCTTGGTTTTGCAAGTAGTTCTGAAAATTCTGTTTCTTTGAGCTGAGTCCTCCACCTCCTTCTCAGGTGTCAAAAGGACTTTTCGCATCATCAACGATCTTCCACCTTCTACATCTTCTACCTCAACAACTCGCCTTTTGGCCTCGGTGATGTGAGCTTCTCCAATGTCCTTCTTTTTCTCTGGACACTCATAGGACTTGTGCCCATTCTTTCCACATGTGAAGCATGTGATTACTCCTCCTCTTCCTCTTCCTCTACCTCTGGTATGAGGAAACATGTTATTATCAACATAATCTCCTCTCTGTTCATTATGTTGTTCTTGCTGTTCAACATATGGCCCTCTCTGTGAGGTTCCACCCCTTTCAACTTTACCCTAAGGTTTTTTCCATTCCTTCTTGGGCTAATGGGTTCTTTCCTGGGAAACTGACTTGCCTCTGGGTTGGCTCTTGCCTCGACCTCGCTGACCTTTCTTACGACTCAGCTTTTCTTCTGCTTTCAGAGCCATCTGATAGGAAACCCCCTCCGTTCGGATGGTTTCCATACTCAATTCATCCTGAATGTCGTATCTCAGACCATTCAGATATCTAGCAACCTTCTCATCGTCACTCTCTCGAGGACCTGCCCTAATGTTCAGTTGATAGAATTCCTCCGTGTATTCTTTCACTGTCATCAACTTCTATCTCAGGTTTTGCATCCTTCGGAACAGAGTGATTTGATAATCTCTAGGGATGAACTTTTCCTTCATATTTGAAATCATTCGATCCCAACTTTTAATTTTCTGTTTTCCCTTGCAACGTCTATCTTCTTGTAGCTCGTCCCACCATAATGTTGTGTGTCCCTTCAGTCTAATGACAGCATGCCTGACTTTCTTATCCTCTTCGACATCTTCATACTCAAAGTATGTATCCAGAGCTCTGATCCAATCTAGAAGCTCTTCCGCATCCAGATTCCCCTCATAAACTGGAATGTCCATCATCGTTTTTGCACCCATCCATGTAATATCTTTGATTATACATTCATTGGCTGCATCCTCAGCTACCACTTCTTCTTCGCGTTTAGCCTCAACTTCTCTCTCGGAATCACTCAGATCCCCTGCACTGGATGTGCGTCTTTTCGCTGTCTCCATATCTTTGAGTCTAGCTCGGAGATCACACATTTTCCGCTCTATGGCTGGATCTACCATCTGCCTGCCTCTTCGTCGCTACATTTCCCTATCCTCTGGATTGGGTGACTGCGCATCCCTTCTCCTGGGTAGCATGGTGAATTCTCCTCTTCTCTGCTACAGAAAACAAAGAACCCTTCTGTGCTCTGATACCACTCTGACGCAGTTGTGCTCCTTAGTGCACGTCTGCTCACAGGATCTCTTTCTGTACTCGGCCTGAAGAACTGAAATCTCTTCTAATTCCCTATCAGGAATTCTCCACACCCACAGAATCTCCACGAGATTTCCCTGTTCAAATCGGGAAATTTGACTTTGCAGTTTCGCAAGTCTTGTGGTCGCGTGGTTTTGGATCCTCAAAACCCCGAACCCTGATGCAAGTCAACGTTGACCTCCCTTCCTTGTGTCAGAGTTTTTCCTCTTGTGATTTCGCAACTCACGATATCAAACTACTTGTATCCCCGACTCCCGATGCCTGATACGCCGAAACTCCGATGGGCACACGGCTTGACTACTCAATGGTCCTGTCACTTCATCGGGATATAGGACTTCGCGGGATCGCAAATCCTAGTGCTAAAATGTTCAGGAATTTACTTTCCCCGAACTCCGATATAGTGTGCCACCTATCTTCCACCAACTCCTGTGGTCCCACACTATTGACGTCACTATCAGGACATTGCGTTTCGCAATTTCGCAATTCTCTTTGCAATGGTTTGGAGGTTCCATCTGTGAAACACCGATGCATGATACTATGTGTAGATCCGATGGTCCTTGTGGCTCGGATCAATGACTCTACCCCTCCTGAGCTTTATACTTCCAGAGAAAACGATGTTGTATCTCCCTTACACCTCCGTGAGGTCTGACGGCTCATGGGATGTCGCGAATTCTCCTCAGATAATACTGTCCATCCTCTCCTCCTTCGATGATTCTGTAAAATGACTGTATTCCTTCTGTGGAACTTGTTCGCTTGCTCGCAAACTTGCGACGCTTCCCTCGAAATTCAAGTCACAGCTTGACCTCACTGTTTTTCAACAACCTCAAAGGCCCATTCTTCCTGAGCTTTTCCCACAGCTTTGAGTCTTCAGAAAGAAACCTCCTTTACACGCACTCCTTGCGTCAAACCTCCAACCACGTCTAAGTGTTGAAGCTCCTCGACTCTACTCTTGCCTGCGGCAACAGTCCTAGTTCCTTCTCTCAGGTTCATAACCCTAAGACTCTTCCTTGGCCCACGCACTCCTTGCATGTCTCCTACAACCCAATTTCACTTTTGGGTGAATGAGAACAATAGTTAAACTACCTGAGCCCCTGTCAACGCACTCCTTGCGGACAATTCAACTGCACTCCTTGCAGGAATTCTCTTGCTCAAATATAGAAACAATTGAAACTCATTCCTTCTTCCTTTCAGATTCCAAACTCAACATGAAATCATATACACAACATATAAAAGCAAATGCATACAGGAAGAAAACATCAAATGAACATAATCATCAGTACACAGAGAACAACACAAACCATGAATTTGAATCAAAGCTTTCTTCTATTAATTCAAATGTATGTACATGGGTGTCCTTTACACAACTCTCTGCTTAGTCTTCTTCCTAGATGCTCCATCTGATTCAACAATCATGCTTATACTACAATGTACAATGAGGGTGTCTATATCCATTTTCCCTCCTTCTAAAACTGTCTAATCTATGAATTAAAATCCTATCTACCAGCATTAACTTCCTTAAATGTCATCTATCTACTTAAGGATGAGAGTTATCCGCTCAAGGTCCATTACAATACATAAGTGCACCTCATTAAATTATCACATTAATGTCTGTGCAACAGTTTCAAGGTATTTTTTCAAAAATTTTTGCTGGACGCCTTCCAACTATCTTCCGCTTTCGCACTGGCTCGCTTGATGTGTTGACGATGCTCCTGCATCATACTCCCTCGCTTGAAAATTTTCATGGGCTCCTGTCCATGATCTCCTGCATGGTTTGTCCATGCTTCAGAATCTCTGCTTCATTTTCCCAGCTGGCATCTTCCACTGGATGGTCCTTCCATTTGACCATATACTTGTAGTATTCTTTCCGCCTAGTCTTTTTACACACTCTCTTGTCCAGTATACATTCCATCTGCGGCTTTTCTGCAATCGGCATCTTCTTTTTCCACTGAACCCCTGGCTGTTCACCTTATGTTCCTGCTTCCTCAGCTTTATATGTATATAAATCTGTGACATTGAATATCGGAGATATTTCGATCCCATCCGGTAGCTCGAACTCATAAGCATTTTCCCCCAATTTCTTCAAGACCTTACATGGCCCGATTTTCTTCATCTTCAATTTATTGTATGTTCCCCTCGGGAACCTCTCTTTCCTCAAATGTGCCAGAACTAATTCACCAACCTCGAACTGAAGTTCTCTTCCGATGGTTGGCTCTGTGCTTATATTCACGATTTGAATCTAACAGTCGCTACTTCACCTAGCCGTGAAGTTCCTTCATCGCCTCTGCGAATTCTTCGACACTTGCGCTCCTAGTCGCAGTCTGTTCCAAATATCTCAATTCAGAAACTCCTCTCGGTTGCATGCCATATACAATCTGAAATGGAATTTGGCATGTGCTTCTATTCACTGAGTCATTATATGCGAACTCCGCTTGCGGCAATATACTATCCAACTGGCTGTGGTGCTCGGTCACCAAGCTTCTCAGCAAGTCACCTAAACTTCTGTTCACCACTTATGTTTGTCCATCTGTCTAAGGATGAGAAGCAGAACTAAACATCAAGTTAGTCCCCATCGTCTTCCAAAGTGTCCTCCAGAAATGTCCCACAAACTTTGTATCCCTGTCTGAAACTATACTCTTGGGTAAGCCGTGAAGTCGAACGACCTCTTTGAAAAACAAATTTGTGATGTGAGTCGCATCACTAGTTTTCTGGCATGGGATAAAATGTGCCATATTGGAAAACCTATCCACTACCACAAAGACTGAATCAAATCCTCTTTACGTTCTTGGCAATCCCAATACGAAATCCATGATGATATGATTAATTACCCGAAATATGATTAATTACCTAAATAGAAGTACCTGAAATATGATTAATTACAAAAATGAAATTATGCATGTATTCGACCCACTTAACATGCCTATGATTCAACCTTTCCTGTTGAGTCACAAATTGTAATGCATGGTTATCACTGTATAAAACAAATTCCTTTGGAATCAAATAGTGCCTCCATTTTTTCAATGCCTATATGATGGCATATAATTCCTTATCATACATGGAGTACTTCAATTTCGCCTCATTCAACTTTTCACTGAAGTATGCTATTGGTTTGTCCTCCTGACTCAAGACCACTCCTATGGGAAACCCGCTTGCATCACATTTTACTTGAAACGTCTTCTGGAAATCCAACAACACCAGAACCGGTTGTTCTGTAATCTTCCTCTTCAATAGATTGAAGCTCTTCTCGGCCTCTTCAGTTGAATGAAAATATTTATGTCTTTTCTTCACTATATCCATCATCGTTGCGCTAATCCCACTGAAATTTCTGATAAACTTTCAGTAGAAACTAGCCAGTCCATGAAAACTCCTCACCTCAAAAATATTCTTCGGTGATGGTCAATTCTTGATCACTTCTACCTTATCTAGATCCATCCTCAACTCATTCTTCAAAATAACAAAACCCAAGTAAATGAGCTATGTCTTCATAAATGAGGATTTCTTCATGTTTATCAACAACTTCTCCTGCTGTAGCTTCTTCATCAAAATGGCCAAATGGTTCAGATGTTCAGCCTTTGTTTTACTGAAAATCAGTATATCATCCAGATATACGATGAAAAATTTTCCAATGAAATCCTTCATGACTTCATTCATCAACCTCATAAAGGTACTTGGCGCATTCGTCAAGCCAAATGGCATGACTAGCCATTCATACAAACCTTCGTTGGTTTTTAAGGCCGTCTTCCACTCATCGCCTTCCCTCATGTGAATCTGGTGATATCCGCTTTTCAGATCAACCTTTGAAAAGTATTTTGCTTCGCTCAAGAAATCCATTAAATCATCCATCTGAGGCAATGGAAACCTGTACCTGATGGTTATCTTGTTGATGGACCTTGATTCAGTACACATTCTCCAACCTCCATCCTTTTTTGGACTGAGTACCGTTGGAACGACACACGGGCTCAAACTTTCCCTGACCAATCCTTTGTCTAGCAGCTCCTGGACCTGTGTTTTAACTTCTTCATTCTCTTGCGGTGTCAACTTGTATGCGGATTTATTCGGAAAACTAGCTCCTGGTATGAGATATATATGATGACTCACACTCCTCATCAGTGGCAACAAATGAGGTAATTCGTCCACCACGATATCAACGAACTCTTCCAGTAGTTCTTGAATTTCCTCTGGTAGATCATCGACTCTTGTGCTAGTCAAAACAATCCTCAGTTTCCTGACCACAAAAAATTGTGGATCTTCTTTCTTCTTCACCTCTATAGGAAGTTCCTTCCCACTCATGAGAAGTACATTATTTCTCTCTTCTAGTTTTACCTCCTTATCTTTTATCGAAAGCAACATGTGTGTCCTCCCATTCTTCTCCAGGGTGTACGTATTCATCTTCCCATCATGAATTAAATTTCTGTCATATTGCCATGGTCTACCCAGCAATAGATGACAAACATCCATAGGAATGACATCACATAGAATCTTATCATTATATCCTCCTATCTTAATGTCAACTAAGAACTGTTTAGTGACATTTACCTGATGCCCCTTTTGTAGCCATGAAACTTTGTATGGACTCGGGTGACCAGTCGTCTCCAGCTCCAGCTTCTCTACCATCTCAGTTGAAACGAGATTATCTGTGCTACCACTGTCTATGATAACCTTGCATACCCTATCCTTGGTTTTGCAAGTAGTTCTGAAAATTATGTTTCTTTGAGCTGAGTCCTCCACCTCCTTCTCAGGTGTCAAAAGGACTTTTCGCATCATCAACAATCTTCCGCCTTCTGCATCTTCTGCCTCAACAACTCGCCTTTTGGCCTCGGTGATGTGAGCTTCTCCAATGTCCTTCTTTTTCTCTGGACACTCATAGGACTTGTGCCCATTCTTTCCACATGTGAAGCATGTGATTACTCTTCCTCTTCCTCTTCCTCTACCTCTAGTATGAGGAAACATGTTATTATCAGCATAATCTCCTCTCTGTTCATTATGTTGTTCTCATTGTTCAACATATGGCCCTCTCTGTGAGGTTCCACCCCTTTCAACTTTACCCTAAGGTTTTTTCCATTCCTCCTTGGGCTTATGGCTTCTTTCCTGGGCAACTGACTTGCCTCTGGGCTGGGTCCTACCTCGACCTCACTGACCTTTCTTACGACTCAACTTTTCTTCTACTTTTAGATCCATCTGATAGGAAACCCCCTCCGTTCAGATAGTTTCCATACTCAATTCATCCTGAATGTCATATCTCAAACCACTCATATATCTAGTAACCTTCTCATCGCCACTCTCCCAATGACCTGCCCTGATATTCAGTCGATAAAATTCCTCTGTGTATTCTTTCACTGTCATCAGCTTCTGTCTCAGGTTCTACATCCTCCAGAACAGAGTGATTTGATAATCTCTAGGGATGAACTTTGCCTTCATCTTTGCAATCATTCGATCCCAACTTTTAATTTTCTACTTGACCTTGCAGCGTTTATCTTCTTGTATCTCGTCCCACCATAATGCTGCGTCTCCCTTCAGTCTCGTGACAGCATGCCTGACTTTCTTATCCTCTTCAACATCTTCATACTCGAAGCATGTATCCAGAGCTCTAATCCAATCTAGAAGCTCTTCTGCATCCAGATTCCCCTCATAAAATGGAATGTCCATCTTTGTTTTTGCACCCATCTGTGTAATAGATTTGATTAGACGTTCATTGGATGCATCCTCGGCTGCAACTTCTTCTTCGTGTTCATCCTCGACTTCACTCTCGGAATCACTCAGATCCCCTGCACTGGATGTGCATCTTTGCGTTGTCTCCATATCTTTGAGTCTAGCTCGGAGATCACGCATTTGCCACTCTATGGTTGGATCTACCATATGCATGCCTCTTCGTCGCTACATTTCCCTATCCTTTGGATCGGGTGACTACACGTCCCTTCTCCTAGGCGACATGGTGAATTCTCCTCTTCTCTGCTACAGAAAGCAAAGAACCCTTTTGTGCTCTAATACCACTCTGACGCAGTCACACTCCTCAATGCACGTCCGCTCACAGGATCTCTTTCTGTACTCGGCCCGAAGAACTAAAATCTCTTCTAATTCCCTATCAGGAATTCTCCACACACACAGAATCTCCACGAGATTTCCCTGTTCAAATCGGGAAATTTGACTTCGCAATTTTGCAAGTCTTGTGGTCGCGTGGTTTTGGATTCTCAAAACCCCAAACCTCGATGCAAGTCAATGCTGACCTCCCTTCCTTCTATCAGAGTTTTTCCTCTCACGATTTCGCAACTCACAATATCAAACTACTTGTATCCCCGGCTCCTGATGCCCGATACGCCGAAACTACGATGGGCACACAGGTTGACTACTCAATGGTCCTGTCACTTCATCGAGATATCGGACTTCGCGGGATCACGAATCCTAGTGCTAAAATGTTCGAGAATTTACTTTCCCCGAACTCCGATACAGTGTGCCACTTGTCTTCCACCGACTCCTGTGGTCCCACACTATTTACGTCACTGTTAGGACATCGCGTTTCATGATTTCGCATTTCTCTTTGCAATGGTTTGGAGGTTCCATCTGTGAAACACCGATGCATGATACTACGTGTATATCCGATGGTCCTTGTGGCTCGGATCGATGACTCTACCCCTCCTGAGCTTTATACTTCCAGATCAAATGATGTCGTATCTCCCTTGCACCTCCGTGAGATCTGATGGCTCACGGGATGTCGCGAATTCTCCTCGGAGAATACTGACCATCCGCTCCTCCTTCGATGATTCTGCAAAATGACTGTATTCCTTCTGTGGAACTTGTTCACCTGATCGCAAACTAGCGATGCTTCCCTCGAAACTCAAGTCACCTCTTGACCTCACTATTTTTCAACAACCTCAAAGGCCCATTCTTCCTGAGCTTTTCCCACAGCTTTGAGTCTTCAGAAAGAAACCTCCTTTGCACGCACTCCTTGCGACAAACCTCCAACCACGTCTAAGTGTTGAAGCTCCTCGACTCTACTCTCGCCTGCGGCAATAGTCCTAGTTCCTTCTCTCAGGTTCGTAACCCTGAGACTCTTCCTTGGCCCGCGCACTCCTTGAACGACTCCTACAACCCAATTTCACTTATGGGTGAACGAGAACAATAGTTAAACTACCTGATCCCCTGTCAATGCACTCCTTGCGGACAATTCAACTGCACTCCTTGCAGGAATTCTCTGGCTCAAATAGAGAAACAATTGAAACTCATTCCTTCTTCCTTTCAGATTTCAAACTCAACATGAAATCATATACACAGCATATAAAAGAAAATGCATACAGGAAGCAAACATCAAATGAGCATAATCATCAGTACACAAAGAACAACACAAACCATGAATTTGAATCAAAGATTTCTTCTATTAATTCAAATGTTCGTACATGGGTGTCCTTTACATAGCTCTATGCTTACTCTTCTTCCTGAATGCTCCATCTGATTCAACAATCATGCTTATACTACAATGTACAATGAGGGTGTCTATATCTGTTTTCCCTCCTTCTTCTAAAACTGTCTAATCTATAAATTAAAATCCTATCTACCAGCATTAACTTCCTTAAATGTCGTCTATCTAATTAAGGATGAGAGCTATCTACTCAAGGTCCATTACAGTACATAAGTGCACCTCATTAAATTATCACATTAATGTTTGCGCAACAGTTTCAAGGTATTTTTTCAAAAATTTGTGCTGGACGCCTTCCAGCTGTCTTCCGCTTCTGCACTGGCTCTCTTGATGTGTTGACGATGCTCCTGCATCACGTGTGTTCTAGGTTGAATGAACAAGGGTGAAATTTTTAGATGCAAAGACAACAAGCTTAAAGGGGGGACTTCCAGGAAGCCTAACTTCTTCGTTTTTTGGCCAAACGAGGTGCCGAAAAAGCCCAACTAGGGGTTTTTGGACGCTTTGAAGCCATTGGAGCAGTCTGTTGGTCAATTTGAGCATTGTAAAGCATATTTTTGAGCACTTTTAGCAATTAATAATAATGATCCATTGGAAGCTGGACCAGGAGATGTAGCCCAAGAGAGGGGTGAACTCCTTTATCATTTGTTGTGTTTATGTGTTTATGTTCATTGATTATGCTGTTGTTTATTTGCATATTTAATGAGTAAATTATATTAATGATGTGTTGCAAAGTTGATCCATTTTATTTTAACACATAAACTTTACTTGCAAATATTTCCAAGTTTTACAAGTCTTCTTCATTTTTAGATCAATTCTCTTCAACATTCTCTATGGATGATGTGGATGTTTCTTTCTCTTCAATATTTGTGCTAAGATTGATGACTTTAAATCTCAATGTGACAACTTATTCTTCAAGATTATAAGCCTCTTATTCTTTATTAAGCATCTGAAACTTCATGACTTCTTCATTTCTCTTTTCTTCTTCAAGTTGGATCTTCAAGGAGATGATTTCTTCTTCAATTTTTATTTCTTTTTTACTGAAATCTGCTTCAAATTGATTTAAATCCTCAGTTATTTCCTTGAGATGATCTATGAATATCTTATCTATATTTTTTTCTTCTTCCTTTTGTGTTGTTATTTTGTCTTCCAAATATTGCTTCTAATCTTCAAGAGTTTATTCGATCCTTCTAGCTTCTTCTAGCCGATCTCTTAAATTCTTAATGACCTGTTGAGTTTCTTCGAAAATTTGAACACTTTCCTTTTGCTTCATCAATTCTTTCTTGAGTGACTTATTTTCTTATCTTTATTTCCTTAGTTCATCTAAGGAACTGATTGGTTCTACTTCATGATTAATTTCCTTTTCAATCGTACGATTGTCTTCTATTTCATTGGGATTTTCACTTTCAATCTTCAAATAAAGGAATTCAATTTCAAGATGTTTGTGTTCTTCACAATTAAATAAAAATATCTCACTTATATTGATTACACACTCTTGTTCTTCTAAATCTATCTTATATGATGATAAACTTACCTCTGACTCCGTGATGAGAGAAGAAAAAATATTATGTAGCTTATTCCAGAGTTATTTAGTTGATAAACATTTTCCCACTTTGTCTTTTACTGAATCAGGTAATCCTTCCATGATGAAATCCATTTCTATTTTGTTCTTCTTCAATTCCTTCTTGGCTGCAGTATTTGGTTTCTTTGAACCATTATATCCTGTAACAACTAAATACCAAATATCATATCCTTGTTCTTGCAAAAAAAATCATTATTTTGCTCCATATCTCATAGTTCATACCATTTTGACCATTGAACATTGGTACTACATTCATATTGTACTCCATGATCTACCTTCTAGTGGTTAAACTATTTCCTCAAGGAACCTTCTTTGATACTAATTGCTGGAATACTGAGTGGAGGGGGTGAATCAGTATGAGCACTTTATACCACTTTTAAACACAATATATATTCTTTCACTTTATCAACAATGTTCAATAATTTATCATCAATATATAATCTATTATTGAATTCAATATATATATATATATATATATATATATATATATCATAAGCATGTAATCATAAGAAACATCACATCAAGAACACAATACCCCAGTATTTACATGGAAATCAAAATGGGAGAAAACCACAAAATGTTTTCTTACATATATCAAGAATTCATTCATAGGAAGCACCAACTTCCCAATTCTCCTGTTGCAACTGGAAAGAGGATACAACCCATATTTGTAGCCTCCAACCTGAAGGAATCTACAAATCCCTGAATTCCTTTGCATCAACTAGGAGGATGTGGGGATAAATGTATGCATTATTAATTCCCAACATTAAATTTTCAACCAGAGAGTCATAGACTTAGAGGTGCAATCACATGAAATGCAGGATTGGAGCCTAGTCTAGCCTAATCTAAAGCCGGAAAGCACACTTTAATGCAATAAACGAAACAAACAATGAATTCAATTGACAAGAAATAAACTAACACCTTAGGTTGAAACCCATTATGGGAATTCCATATCTCACAAGTTAGGCCTTTAATCTTCCCTTTGTTGATTAAGTAAATCAAATAAATTAAAGTGCAGGAAGCCAAGGTACATGAAATAAAACCAAGTGCAGGAAACATGGAATACTGAAAATGTAAACAAGTGCAGGAATTAAGTGCACTACAGGAATATAACAGAGTTCAAATATGGGTGCAAGAACAAAATTGAGTTGAAATCTAAGTACAAGAAACAAAACAAAGTTGAAATATGAATGCAAGAATACAAGGAATGAGAAATAAAAGGTCATTAAGCTACAAGAAAATAAAAAAAATAACACAAAAATAAATTAAATCAAAAGACAATTAAAGTAACAAATCAATCTATAAATGAAACTCACAATAAATAAATAAAAGGCAATCAAGTTTTTAACTCAAAAATCATTTAACAAGTTAGCATGTCATCCACACAAAATAATGATGAAAGAAAATATGTTTCAAATATACTCTCAACTCTAAATTTAAGAATAGAAAACTTAAACAAACATAAAATGAATATGCAAGAAGATGAATGAGGAAAGAGATGGTGCTTATTTATGCACTTAAAGATTGTATGCATAGGATGATTCTTTGTAAAGCAAACAATTTTCTAAAACAGAAAGAAGCAAAAGAGAGATAAAAGAATGGACCGAATGTGACTTTGATTCTCCATGGTTTAGATGACTGAATTAAAGGAAAAGATGTTTCATAAATAATCAATGATGGGATGAGGTTAAATACCTTATTCAATCAATTTAAAATCTGATATGAACGTACTTGATTGAAAAAGAATATATATTTTATTAATGGAAAGAATGTTGACGAATGTAAAACAGAGTAACAAATAAAGAATGAAACAATAAATAAAATTGCATAAATGAAATGGAATTTCTCACAAATGAGAATTTATCCCGAGTGTCTAATCAACTTTATTTCTTTTACTAAATTCAAATTCATAAGACTAAATTGGAAATCTAGAAATGCAATTGATTGAATTCTAATCTATTAAGAAAATTGAAACAATATAGAAAAAAAAAATGCTAACTAACCAAATTAAAAAAAACAACATGCTTACCAAGTTTAGGGGCCCTTCCCAACCGGTAAATGTTTCCACAAGAAAATCAATCCCCTTGAATGTTCATGTGCACAAAGACTTCATCTCTCTTATTTCATCAAATTCAGAAATTACACTAAGAAGATCACACGAAGTTCTCTCTATTTTAATGATGAATGATAATGGATCCCCTTCTCGGCCGTATAAGGCTCTTATTTATACATGAAATACAAGGGGAAATAATAGAATCTAATCCCTGAAACTCAGATCTTGGTTAAAACCAATTTTACAAATTTTAGAACAAAATCAAAAAAATATGGGGTTTTCATCAATCTAGGCAAATTCGAGTTAGAGATCCACCCATGTCTTCCAAACCAATTCAAATTTTGAAAACATGCCTTCTTTTACTCAATTTTCCACCTTTTGGAAAAAACCCATATCTTAGAATTGTCATATTCAATACCATTTGCACGAAAATCGAGGTGCAAGTTAGTTGTTTGGAAATTTTACTAATTTTGGCTGAATCATTCCCCTTGATATGAAGATCCACACATGCGAGTTGGGTGAATTCCAAGACAATTTTTCACATGCTGACGTCACTCTAGAGAAAACCAATGTTCCTGATTTTCCTCTAGAAGCATGCCAATATGTCAAACTATAATTTGGTATTGAATGCCTATAGAGTGTGTTGGTACCGAATGACTGTAGAATGTGGTATCGGATGACTATAGAATGTGTTGGTACTGGACGTGGTATGGGAATGTGTAGGAACATGCTTCTTAGACATAGAAACATATTGTTAAACTTTCATCGATAAATGCATGATAACACATCTTTAATCAATAAAAACGTAAAAAAGACGATATATTAATCACACTAGATATAATGACAAATGATAGTGTTTAATTAGGGTTTATGGTGCAATTAGGCATGTAGTGTCGGTGAAATGCGGGAAAAATGTATCATGATGAATGCATTTGTGTAACGGAAAATATGCTAAAAGTGGAGCCCAACATCACCCCCCAAACCAAAGAATTTGCATGTTCTCATGCAAACAAGGTGAAGAACTTATGATACTCTTCTTATATATTTATGTGACATTGTTCCTTTCATGTAGGTGTTGGTTCTTGTTGGGAAACACTTTGGAAACTATCAAAGATTGATTTTCAAATAGAGAAACAAAATTATCATAGAAATGGAGGACAAGCAGGGGATGGGGTATCAAAAAGTGATGATGAATGGTATGCATGTGGAGAATGGTTTATAAAATGATGGTGATGGTGGTCGTATGAACTTGGACACCTTTATACTATGTATATTACATCAATTTTAAGACCAATATTTACTTTTTGGTTCTTTGTTTGGATAGGAAACAGTGACTTCATCCTCTTATTGAACATTGATAAGACATTATAGTTGTTTCTTTGTATTTGTGTACCACATATTTCCTTTTCATTACTTGGTCTTATGATCAGAGTGTAATTTTCATTATGACAAGTGGAGAAAAGATGGGTTTACTGAGTAGTTGTGATAATGCATAGTGGAGTGTGAAGTGGGTAATAGTGGTTATGCATCATGTTTTCCAACTTCTTAGTAAATTAAAGAGATTTATACTAATTTTACTTCAAGTTACCTTTTATTTGAATTATAATGCATGCTGAAGTGGAAACTATGAAGAATAGGAAGAAAGATATGTGGATCCATGACGTGGAATGCTGAAAGATAAAGATGAGGTGGAACAGCATTGAGAACTGAGGAAAACTGATGAAATTCGAAGAGAACATAAGTTGATCTTCTAAAGAAGAAAAACTAGTTGAAGATGTTGGAGATGTTGGAGATACTGCCAAGAATCTAATCATTCAGAAGGGATCTAAGGATCTCTTCACCCCCAAACCCAAGGGTTTGCATGTCCTCATGCAAACTGCTACAAACTTTCTAATACCATTTTGAGAGATGCTAAGAATAAAATCTAAGAGATGCTAATAAATTGTAGGCACACAATTTATGATTACTAATATTGAACACATAGAAAGAATATCATAAAATCATAAAAATATAAATTGATCTTAACATGAAGTACATCCAGTGCCACATTCATTTAAAAAATTTGAATAAATATTTGATGACAATTAGCATGAATGCACAAAAATTGAACAGTTTTCAAAGATCACTCGTGAATATTCCTCCTCTATGTATAACCAACTTTTTTGTTCTTATTAGATATTTATATTTACTTTATCATACAAACTTCATCAAAATATTAGCAACACTTATTCTCAGAGAGTCCTATATAAATTAGAGTAGGTATTTTGTTCTTCTCTTTTAGAAAGGAAAACAAAAGAGTATCAACAATATCAACAAATGAAAACCCCATAGGAAACTGGTCAACCCTTTTCACTCTCAAAATATTTACAATCATTCAAGTAATAAAGATAAATTTCATAGTTGAGTATATTAGGCTTCTAAGATCATGGTTCCACTCTTAAGATAATACATATTAGATATAGTATAAATTGGATGTTAGGGTCTTAAGGTCAACTTAGGGTTATTCTCGAATGCTAAATGGATGGATTTTATTTAACCTTTAGTTCAACCATGCATGCTTCTTCTTAATTATTTACACAAATATATCATTAATATAGACAAATATAGATTAGGTATATAAAAATTAGAACCCATTTCCAACAAGTTTGTTCAGTACTCCAATGAGGTAATTTTGACATCTAATAAGTATCCTCCCTAGGAAGAATGCCCCATTTACCACGAGCATGTTCAGTACCCTGATGGGTTTTCCTAGTCATACCATAGGCCGGTACCCGCTGCCAGAAAACCTGTTTATTATCTCGGCGTGTTAGTGTTATAACCCTAAATTGCACCACACATGCTTACCTAGCATCAAGACAACTCATATCCCTTCTTTGCCAAAACTCTGCTGAACAACTCTTTGAAAATCCTCTTGTGTCAAGGCCCACGCTCCCTAACCCATTACTGCACGCGTGTGCATGTTGGTTGACCCACTACAACTCATGTGTACCTAACAAAGCATGAAAAAAGGAAAGTTGCCGATGGAACAAAAAGATATGGGTCAGTTAACTGAAACTCCCAACCATGCATGGCCAAGGGGTCATCCAAAACCCTATCTCCTTCTAGCCTATAAAAGAACGGGTAGGGGTACTATTTGGAAGAGGAAAAAATATAGCGAAGAAACTCTACCCATTTATGTAATCCATTGTCCCAACCCTTTAGCCTTTCCTCATGCCAAAGGAGATTTAATGCAAAGTAGTTGGAGGACAAAATAAGAGGAGCCCAGTATCAGGATCAAGGAGTGGTGACTGGTCTCGACTTTGATTGTAAGTTGATTCATTTTTCAAGTAATAAAAGAATACTTTTCTCGTCCCAATGCATGAGTTATCTATGGTTTGGTTAATTTATGCTTAATTTCTAACCCTTGAGTAGAGAAGTAGTGTGCATGCATAGTTGTTATTTGTCTTGATTGCAGGTTATCTGTGGAAGGAGAAACACAAGCAAGTGGTCAAAGTGCAATGGAGGATCTACACCAAACACTAGTAACAAGGTTAGTAGTCCCTTTCCATGCATGTACTGTGAAAGACGGGTTTAAGTTTTGGGTGGTAGGTTAAAAAGTGATTTCTTTACAGTCAAAATCTGCATGCAAGTTTGACCCTAGTTTGCTAGTGCGTAGTTAATTGGTGACCATACTGGGGATAATACTCTTTAGGGTTTCTGGATTTATTTGAAGTTTTTGGGTAGTTTAAAGAATAGGTTTTCTTTTTTTCTTTGCTTTTATTTTTCTGTAAGGTCTGAGCTAGCAAGGAGCCTGGTTCTTCATACCATTTTTCCTTGATTTTTGCTTGACGGTAGTTGTCATGACACACAGAGGTACACGCGGCCTGCAGAAGGCCTACACGCGTGTACCCGCACCCTATCCTCTTACAACCCATGTGTGAACGCTAGCTGTAGGGATAACAGTAGCATGTAGGAAGTTAGAGAACTTTAGAGGTAGTCCACCTCTGCCCTGTCAGAATTGTTCATTCTCAGGGGGTTTTCTGGAATCCTTTCTGAGTCTTGTTGGTTCACAGTCCTATCTCAGATTGATTTTTTCACCTTGTTATTCCTTGCATTATTTTTTCTTTTCTGTTATAAAAAGAATCCAAGCCTTTAAGGGACCTTGGTTTTCAATACCAGAGGCCTCTTCTTGGTCTAGACTGCCTGTTTTCATTTTTGTCTTAGGATTATACATACACACAGCCTGTACAAGGTCAACCCGCATGTACACGCTTCTTGTTTCAGCTCAACACGCGTTTGCACGCACGCTGTTGTAGTGACAGTAGCATGCTTGACAAGCTACTTTTTAATCAGGGTGGGGAATTCATCCCCTCCTTTGATGAGAAGTATTCCTCTCAGGTGTTTGAGTCTAGGGTTGAACAGTTAGTAGGTTAGGTCATCTTACCCTTAGCCTTCTTTTTCTCAGTTGATAGTTGACAGAAAATATTAAAAAAAAAAAAAATTATGGTTTTTAGACAAGCATAAGAGTCTTTGTTTTCTTCATTACCATTGTGTGTCTTTACTCTGATTCTTTGTGATCTACACTTTAATCCAGAATTTGTTTTTCTTGGTTTTGTGCTTGTCGGTATTTTCCCTTTGTTGCTTTACTAGCACTTAAATAAATAAAAAAATCTCTTTTCATTTTCTTCTTTGTTTGAAGAGTGTGTTTCTGCATCATTAGCTAGGGAGAAGTCTTTTATTTCGTAAGTTTTTGCAGTGCATTTAAAGAATAAGTAGCTCATAGTCGAGTGAAATTCATTTATGTTTGCTGCATAAAATCTTAGAAAAATTGAAGAGAAAAATAAATCTTTCTTTGTGAAAAGTTGCTGAAATTTTGCATTTAGTAAAAGTCTTTTGTTTCTAGATTTTTTCATTCGCTTTTGATTTCGTCTTTACGCATCATCATTTTCACCTTCATACCCCGTGACGTAAGAAAAAACCTTAAAAAAAATGCTAATCTTAAAATCTATTAGACTTTTTGTTTGTAGGGTTCACAAACTAGTTCAGGACTAGGGCCTTGGATTAGGTTGGAGAGGAAACTCTCCAAGGCCATTCAAAACCAAACATTGGAGTCTGCGATAGTGAGTGTCTAATTCAAATTTCATGGAAGTTATCCGGGACCCCCCTCTAACATAGGGGATAAACACGAGGTCGCGTGCGGAAAGGTAGTGGAGATAACCCCTCCAAAGCCGGACCAATAGTAGTGGAGAACACATATAGAGGGCTTGTTTTGGGATTCCGTCGTTTGAATTTTCCACGGGGCTTCATGGGTCTCAAATCCATTCAAGGTCCTCAGTTGTCTTCCAGACCATTTTCTCTCGATACCCTTGATAGGTTTCAGGCTTGATACCCTGCTCATTGTGGTCTACCCGACTTTCGACTGTACCCACCTGGTGACTATTCACGTGCTGGCAAACTAGTTGCCAATCTTTTTAGGGACATACACGGGTGACTGCGGGGGTATACCGTGGTACCTAGGATAGACATCGGGCCACGCTTTGTAGAGTATACCTGGAGGGTGCTTCCATGTTCGAGTTTCACTTGCACCAGTAAGTTGCTCTAGTGTTGGTTGTTGTAATTGTTCTTCCAAATAGTTTAGGGATTTCTTGTCTTATCT
>SNQJ01S0005197.1:90600-105425 GCA_010110895.2 Picea sitchensis
GATGGGTACCTTCGATTAGCCACCTCCTCACGATGACGTCAAATTTATATCTAATCACCATAAGGTTGAGATTTTTCAAGTTTCGTCATTCCGCACAACTTACTTTGAGGATCCTTGGATTCTTCCTTCCCCATCAGCCATGATGGATGAGACAGGGCACTCTGGCATGTCCATGCCCTTGTTGGCCGCTGAAGTAGTGTACTCTTTAGTCCAGAAATCTTTAGGTAACCCTGATTCGACTCCCTCACAAGAGTTAGATCCACCTCTAGAGCTTATTTGGGCTCAGGGTTCTCTTGCTAAAACTGATTCGTTAGACTTAGTCTTGCCTTTTGACAAAGCAGTAATTGAAGCAATGACTAGTCTGGACAAACCTTGGGAATATATTCATCACAGATCATATTTCCTCCCAAAGTTAAGACGAATCGAGGCAAGAGAATTCACTGTTACCATGACGGGATATCAGCCATGTCCTATTAATCTCTTAGCTACACAAGAAATTTATGCTGAGGGAAATATGGTGACTATCGCTGAAACTATACCCATCAACATCTCCCAAAACCCTGGTGTTGTGGAGAATGTCTTCGTCAGAGCTGATTTCTCCCCTGAAGAAATTCAAATTTACACGGATCTTTTCAAAGAATTCTGCGATGTTTTTTCCTGGTATTATGAGGAAATGCCAGGTATCGATCCAAAAATAGTTGAACATGAAATCACAATGTATCCTAATGCCAAGCCCGTTCAACAAAAACTTCATCCAGTTAATCCTAAGAAATCAGCAGCCATTAAGATTAAGGTTGAGAAATTGCTAAAGGCAGGTTTCATTTATCCTATTCATTTGACTCAATGGGTGTCAAACCCATGTCGGTCAATAAAAAACAAGGCACGATTCGTGTATGTACCGATTTCCGTGATTTGAACAAGGCATGTCCCAAAGATAATTTTCCAACACCATTCATTGACTAGATCATTGATGAATGTGTCGGTTGTGAAGCCTTTTCTTTCATGGATGGTTTTTCAGGATATAATCAAATCCAAATCAAACCTGACGACCAACACCAAACGACATTCATTTTTCCGTGGGGTACATTCGCATATCGTAAGATGCCTTTTGGCCTTAAAAACGTTGGAGCCACTTTCCAGTGGGCCATGTCTTTTGCATTTCATGAGCTCAAGCATATAGTCGATGCCTATCTAGATGATTTATCATCACACTCTCACAAGCGAACGAATCATCCTACGCACCTTCGACTAATCTTCGAATGCTGTCGCTACTTCAGGATTCGCTTGAATCCAAACAAGTGCAGCTTCTGCGTAACGTCAGGACGTTTGTTAGGTTTCATCGTATCAACAATAGGGATCATGGTCGATCCTCTTAAGGTGGAGGCAATAATCCAGTTTCCCCCCCCATGCACAATCTTACAACTTTAGAGTCTACAAGGCAAGGCAAACTTCTTACGACGCTTCATCACCAACTATGGAGAAATCACCAAGGGCTTTATGCATTTACTAAATAAAGTCGTTCCCTTTTTCTAGGACAAATCTGCTCAATGCTCTTTCGACGCATTGAAACACGCCCTCACAACCGCACCTCTGCTATGACCACCTAACTATAACAAAGGTTTCTTATTATATCTGGCTATTGCAGAGTCAACCATATGCATGGTTTTAGTTTAGGAAGATGATTCGTTTTCAGAATTTGTGATCTGTTACCTGATCCAAGGCCTCATAGGGCCAGAACTTAATTATTCCCATATCAAAAAACTTGCATTGGCAGCAGTTCATGCTATTCAATGGTTCTGTCACTATGTTCTGTTTTGCAAGACCACCGTCATTGTTGTCATGAATCCATTCCAATCCATGTTGACACGATGAGTTATAGGAGGAAAAATCGATAGATGGATAGTCATCCTCCAAGAATTTGACTTAGACTTCGTTTCATCAAAGTCCAAGAAGTCATTGGTCTTCGGAGAGCTTATTTCAGAACTTTCGGTTGAGTCAGGTGATGTTGTGCCTGAGGAATCATCTGGGGGGATATGTTTTTGATTGAATATTCAGACCCCTGGTACGGAGATATACTTATCTATCTCCAAACTTTGAAGTGCCCCACCTATGATTCTCGTGACGAGCGTTGGGGGATACACCATTAGGCTAAGAATTATCTCATACTCAATGATACGTTGTATCAGAGAGGTGTAGACTACATCTTGCGTTGATGTCTCACTCATGAGGAGGCCATCATAGTGCTCAACGATTTCCATACTGGAGTGTGTGGCGTTCATTTATCTGGGTTGGAAACAACCCAAAATATTTTACGAGCAGGTTACTTCTAGCCCACCCTTATCAAAGATTGTATCGAATCGATCAAGAAGTGCCATCCATGCCAAATCTTCTCTCAGAAGATGAGGGCACATCCCACTCCTATGTTTCCTGTCATCACATTTGGTCCCTTCACTAAGTGGGGGATTGATTACACTACATGCAACCCCCCGTCAGCAAGGGGGCACCGCTATATCATCGTAGTTGTCGACTACTTCACTAAGTGGGTCGAGGCTATGCCAACGTTTAAAGATGATGAAGAGATCGTAGCTCTCTTCTTATTCAACCATATCATAGCAAGGTTCGACATCCCTAGAGAAATTGTCATTGACCATGGAAATCACTTTCAAAACCAAATGATGACCGAATTAACATCAAAGCTGGGGTTACGGCAGGAACATTCATCACCTCACTACCCCCAAGCCAATGGGCAGGTGGAAGTTGTAAACAAAACTCTTAAGACGATTCTACAGTGAACTATCAACTCAGCCAAGTCAAATTGGCATTTGATGTTATACTCGGCATTATGGGCTTACCGAACATCTGTTAAGACTGCAACCAGTTTCTCACCTTTTCAACTCGTTTACGGGCTGGAGGCGGTCTTGCCCATAGAATGTGAAATCCCATCTTTGAAATTGGCAGTACATTTATTTCCAAACACTTCTCCACTTGAATAATGGTTAGTATACCTTGAGCAACTTGATGAGCAGTGCCGCGATGCGGCCATGGCCAACGAGGCTCACAAACATAAGGTCAAGTGTCAATATGATAGGTCCGTTCGTCCTCAGATTTTCTCTGAAGGCGACCTTGTCCTGGTCTATGACCAAGACAAGGACCCCCTAGGGGCAAGAAAGTTTAAACCCATGTGGTTTGTACCCTTCATTATCAAAGAGGTATTAAAAAAGGCTGCTTATCGTTTGGTTGATTTTGAAGGGAATGCGTTGGTGGAGCCTAGAAATGGGCTCTACCTCAAGAAGTATTACTCATAGATAGGTCACTGTGGGTAACTTTTTGTAACATATGTATAGTCTTTGTACTATTACTTTTTAAGTTTATTTTAAAGTGTTATGAATGTGTCATTGATTTTATCTTTCGTCAATATGGCAGATGTCAAGTGAGTCTGAAGTGTTCGTTGGGTATGTAGATGGTGCTAGTCGACACATGCAGAGGCTTGCCTCTGCAGCTTGGGTAATATTTACGCCTCAGGGTCAGTTGTTATATTCCGGAGGTATATTCTTAGGTGACACCACAAATATTGTCGCCGGGTATAGTGCAGTTATTGAGTTGCTTCGTGACACCTTGTCATTGGGTATCTCTCATCTCCGAGTCTATCTCGATGCTCAACTGGTTGTGTTGCAGCTAAATAGAGTATATCGGGTTCATGATCCAACCTTACACCGACGATTCCTTAGGGTACATCTCTTGGAATGAAACTTTGATTATATTACATATTTTCATGTTCCTAGGAGATTAAACCAAACTACAGATACTCTAGCTAATCAAATTTTAGATTGGCATCTTGCCCACATATAAAAACAACATGGACATAAACATGTAAATAAATTTTTGCACACATAATCCATAAGACACAAAAAGATAAAAACCATATATAAACATCATAAAATACTCAGAGTACATATATGGATGCAAGCGCCTAAAAAATGGGAACAGTAGCGAGTCACCGGGATTATGCCCTCAAAAAATATATACAACAAGGTGATCGTGGAACATAAAAAGTATAAAGTCTGTCCAGGGCCTATGGGCCCTGTTATAATCATCTGCAGCACGGGCTAAACACCTAAACAATCGAACCCATGTTCGAGGTACCCCCACAACATGAGGCTGCATGGATGGCGATATGTCCTCTATCTTCACCATCGGGACTGTGTGACTGAGCACAGTAAAGTTCTGCTCAACTCGTCTAAGGACCCTCTTAGCCTCTCCAGCTGGGAGGTTCCCTGCTACTGCTATACACCCATTTTCCATCAAAGGATATTGTCCCAAACTTCACCCTTAATATATAATTTCATAGGTTTATTTTGCATGGGTGAATGGAGGAGTATCTCTGAAAACCTTTTTACAAGATGGGATGGTATTAGGTTGGAAGATATTCTACAAATTTCCCATAAAATATTGTTCGCATGAAAAATACACTTATGTATTTAGATCATTCCAAATACATATCATGGTTGAATTTACTTAATGTGTGGTGGATGAGGCCATTATAGAATAACCTAAAGTACCTCTAGTCCCTAAGGTCAACTTCTTCACATAGGATTATAGTAGTGTTCCCATGGGTAGAAACTCCATGCACTCTCTTGCTACTCCTTAATAAGGATGCTCTATTGGCCAACTTTGAGATTAGATCAGGTTGTACTAGCTTCATATGGGCTTAATAATATGTATTTTTAACTTTATGTAATCCCATAGTATAATCAAAGACATGGCTATGAGTTACTGCTATAATAAATGATCTGAAATTTTGTATAAAGAATGAAAATGAAATCTCTTGAAAATTATTGGTTGTGAAAAAATGTCTTGGGTTTGATAATTGAACTCTTTTCTTCCTAATGTTGCATTATTAATAATTACCTAAACTATAAATTTCTGCAAGGAAAACAGTTCAAAAAAACAATAAAGAAAAGATAATAAAGGTTAGAGAGTAGTCTTAAGAGAAACAATTTTTAGTAAAGTAATAGAAAAAGGGATTCAGTTGTTTCAAAACAATATTAGTTAAAGACATTTTGATGAAATAACAGAACCAAAATAAATGCAATTACTTCCCTGAATAAGTCATGAAGTTTTTTGTTTTCTCTCAATCAGGTTGAAAAGAGGATACTTGCAAAATTCCAACAAATCATCATATCCTGATTTATTTAGAAAACTTAGAAAAAGATCTCACTATCATTTGAAAACCTATAAAAAGTTATGGGGGCAACAAACTCCCTTAAGATTAGTTTTTCATCCTGGTTCCAATTATTGAAAAAGACATAAAAAAATGAGGTTGCACCAAACTAACAACTACATGCAACATTTATTTATTAGTTTACTATCCTATCTTACCTAAGAAAAGAACTATTTTTTATGTATACGTGTACTTCCAATGAAACCATGTGCGTAACATGATTGCAAATATACCCACATTCAGGTTTGAACAGTATACTTTAATAAATACCAGAACATGAGGAACCATATGTTTTGAATGATATGATGTGAAGATTTTTTGAAGAAAAGAGTGGTGTTGCTTCAATCTGATGGTCATCTGGAACCAATGTTCAATATAGTCATGATATCCTTGGTTCACTTATTCATTTGGACCTCTTTGTGTGTTCTCCTCTGTCATTCCATATAGATCTTCTTGATCTACTGCTTGAATGCATAAAGGATATGATGATGAGCATGGTGTAAATTATTTGGTCTCAAGTTCTATTGTTTTCTCTCCATCAAATGTAGTGTTAGGTACCTAACCTCCCTAACCCCTTTTTATCACCTCTTGTGTTCTACAAAGTTTTATCTCACACCCCTTACTTTCTTCATTACATTTTTTTTGTATAGGTTATAAATCCTCATCATATTTTGTTAAAGGTTCAAAATATTTATGATTAGGGTCAAAATAATATTATGTTGTTAGGAATGAGATATATTTAGTATTGTAAGAGGAGATAGGAGGAGTTATGCACATGTTTATAATGATTGTCTCATGACATCATTTAGTTTTAAATATTTCCACAAAAGATTTGACACGATTCTTTGGGTCTCAATCCAAAATAGAAAGGGTTAAATGATGTATAAATTGTAATCATATGTCATGTCATAACTCATGTTTCATGATTACTAGAGTTATATGACTACTTTTCAAGTGAATTCCATCCAAAAAATGCCAAAGGACAACTTTTTCAAGGCGCTACAAGAACCTCCACCTATCCCTGATTTTTATCATTACAAGTATTGTTGGAGGATCTTAAAGACATGGATCATCCTAACTAGAAGAATGAAAATTCAAGGTAGTTATAAAGTACGCAATCAACATAATATCGTACATATGTGGCGATACTTTCACCTTCCCATATCTATCATCCAATATGTCATGTAGATGGGGTTTTAAAAAATATTTTTTAATTAACCCAACGATATTATTTGCTACTTCATTTTCACATAGCAGCTAGTTGATTCAAATTTTCTCCATATAGCTTAAATATCTTGTATCTATATCAAAATATACAACATATCCCACTTATTTAGCAAGTAATCCAGTCTCTTGGTCCCGACAACAGATATGGGTAAAAGTGGACATGTAAACAGAAAGGAACCCAAAGGACCTCAACTTGTGGACGCATACAAAAATGTTAGACATGTCTTCGACCAAGCTGGTTGGTATATGTATTGTGATAAATTATATGGTTACCACTATGATGTAGTTCATTCATTCACTGAATGATTTGATGGACATAGGGTTCAGATTTATAATCTGATAATGTAGGTTACATAGGAGTCAATAACAACAACATGTAATCTCCTTTTTTATGGTGAAAAATGGTTCAAGAACAAGTTAATCACAGGTGGGGATGTCAATCAATTTCTAAAACCAAAGCACAAAGATCCAAACTTAGATAAGGGTATTCCTAAGGACTGGATATTTGATGAATGGTTAGAGGATTTGAAAATGCTAAAATGTTTCATCTTCAATTTATCCTTCACTTGTCTAGAATTAAAAGGATGAGCCTGCCTTACTATTTCTTGAGAGACCTAAATAAAATGGATATGAAAATCCAAGTGAATCCTAAGACTCCCCTACATGGTAACTAACACTAAGTATTAATCAAGGTACTCATTAAGGCAGAGCTAGAGAAAAGACAGAGGATATGGGATCAATTATTTATTTAGGTAGGGTTTGAACTAGAAGTTCGTCCTCCCACCCAAATGTTGCCTAAATTGTTTTTTGAGCCAATGCAAGGAGAATCATCAAGCACAAGTCAACATGTTGTTTCAAGGAAGAATAAAAGGAAAACTAGCTTGAATATTTTGGATGAACAAGTTGAAGCTACTCCAACCAGTCTGTAAATAGGTGAAGGATATTATCATGTGTTGGGTGGAGGTAGGCATCCTTTCCCATATGCAAAGAAGGTTTATATTAGAATAAGTAAAATATTAGAAGAACCTATGATGTTGAATGATATTTAAGAACCTAACACAAGAGAAGTACATTCAAGCCATGTAGTACCTAAATAACCTACTACAAAGATTGTTCCTCCTAGTTATAGTTCTTCTGAAGATGATGATTATAGATATAAAGTTCCGATAAGGAAAAGAAGTACTAGGCCACAAAACAAGTTCAAATTGAAATTTAAATCCATGTATGACCCTGCAATCAAGGATAAGATTATAGTAATCGATGAGGAACCCACAAAACCTAATGTGGATCCATCAATAAGAAAGAAGGTTTCTACAACCAGATCTAAGAAGAATAAACCTAAGAAGGAGGATCTAGCAACAAAAAAAAGGTTCCTACAGAAAAAGAAAGAGTTTCTACAAGAAAATAGAGGAAACAAAGTAAACAGAACAAGAAGGGCCCAAAACCTATGACCCGATCTAAAGATCATAAGCCAAAGAAAATGACAACACATTATCAAACAAATCAAACAAGAAGAAACAATTTGTATCTATTAGCTGAGGCAGCTAAATCTGTCTTCCAGAGATAAGCTTCAATTTGTGAACTTAAACTACTTTGCAAATCCTAATTGTTTACTAAAAAATGATTGATGCTTGAAGAAAACCTTTTTGTTTTCATGCACTTAATGTTTTATCTCCCCATGGATAATGTTGGTTGTAACCTGGGAAAGAAAATTAAATATGTTAAAATCTGGTTTTAAAAGGGTGCTACAAGAAGTTCTCGTAGCTCTCCACATAGGAGAAATATTGGTGCTACAGGAACACCTGTAGCAGCCGATTTTGCAGTAAAATACACAAAGTTGCATTTTTGCAATGGGGAAAAGCAGAGGATGAGGTAAATGCTTTATGGAATTAGAAGAAAGAGTATTATATTCCTTTTAAATTTGATATACAACCTATTTTTTAATGGATGAAAATGCAAATTTGTTATCTATTTTGAGTTGTCAAAGTGTTGGATTAGATCGATCACTGAGATCAAATGGATTACAGAGGATTAGGTGGATATCAGATGATCCATATTATTTTCGGCACAAAATGAGAGAGAATATATAATAAGGAAATTTATCGAGATGTCTCAGATATCCAATAATATAATAGAAATGTATCAGAGATGCAACCATAAACACAGAGATATAGTAATACGCAATTTTCTATTAATGAGAAAAAATGTACAAAGACTGTAAAAATACAGAGTGAAAGACTTGCTAGAATGGTGGCATCTTATCTCTGAGAAGAGATGTGTTTGCTACTCACATTCACAAGAAGATGATTTTACAATGAGGCTCCAAAGGCATTTTTATCATAAAGAAAATCCAAAACCCTAACCCTGAAAGATGAAAAGCCAACAGTTTTGTGGACCTTGTTTTGGGTAGTTTGGTGTATCAACTTCCCGGGGGTGTAACTTTGGCATACGATCTCCATTTGGGGTGCATGATATCTCGTTGGAAAGGTATCATTGAGGATATTCATTTAGGGGGATAATTTGGAGATTTAGGATATTTTTTATAAGCTAGATCCCACAAACACCTTCATTTAGGCCCTCAAAATGGCCCCAGAAGTTAAAAACCGCTAAAAATACTAAATTACCAAAATTGCCAGAAAACTATTTTGAGCCAGTTGGAAAAGGTGGGTGGCCACTGATATGCATATAGATAAATCCTCTCTCCTTAGGAAGCAATGGTATCCATTGCGTTGAGTGCCCAGGGGAGAGGGAAAAACGTTTGTTGAACTTGCATCTTGATGAGCTACTTGCCTTGTTGGAGAAGTTGTGCTTCTTAGCTTGTTGAAGGTTATCATGAACCTGTGGTTGGAAGGGTTGGAACTTTTTAACTAGTCTGGATACATGATATTTCTGTGTGCATAAGGAATCTTTACACTTTGTTGCAATCTTTTTGTCCTGCTTCTGCTGGATAGAAGGTTCTTTGGTCGAGGCTGTAGTAGTTGTAGTATCCTTTTGTTCACCTTTTGAACAGATTGTGAAGAAGTTGCATTTTGTAGTATGAGATACTACCTTGTGGCATTGTTTAGGTGGGATAGTAGTTGGAAATACCTCTGGTGTCCTGTATAGATGACCCCCCAGAGTAACAATGACACTACGGAGTCGAGACTCATAGATAACATGGTGCTTCCACATATATGGTTGTCCCAAGAGAACATCAAATACATCCAGTGGGGAAACATCACATAATACCTCATCCTTGAAGGGTTGGATGTTGTATGACAATTGTCACTATTGGCTAACAAAAATATCTCGTCTCTGGCGTAGCCACCTGATGTTGTATGGTTACGGGTGTGGTGTTGTCAAAAATCCCAACTATTTGACGACCTCTGCTAAGATGATTCTATTCTGGCTTCCGCTATAGACAATAAAATGAAATGGGGTCCCCTTCACCCACATATTTGAATGAAAAAGGTGCTCCCCCTCTTCAGGATCTGTTGGTTCTTTTGGTTGAATTGTTGCGGTCACGACAACAACAGTGGGGTATGCGTTGATGATCTGTCTTCTATTAGTATTTTCTAAATCATATTTTGAATCAGGGTTCGACTCCTTATCTTTGATCTCAACCACCAATGACTATTTTGAGCGACATTCATAGGTGTTGTGATAGGGTCTTTTTTGGAAAGCACACCATTTTTCAACGTCCTTCTTCGTCTTTCCGTGACCCTTTTTTGCCTGTGGCTTGGACTGGTTTTTGGGAGACTTTTTATTAGGTCCATATTTATCATACTTTGGTTGTTGCGGATTTGTAAACCCTAACTCCCATTTGTTTTGGTGCTTAAATTTCTTCTCAATTTTAACAACATATGGATAAGCAACAGCGAGTGATGAGATGTCCAAAAAATCCATTTCAGTTTGGATGTATCTGTGTAGAGCCCCATGGTTTTTCAGAACCAAATGTCATTCAAAGTCTTTGATACCCAACTTGGTGTGAAAGGTATGGAAGGTATTAGTGGAATCTAGAACTGCTTGGCCCCTCTCTTTCCGCAGTGTGGTCCATCTCATGTACTAGTCCTCATAGTTGCCAATAGGGTAATATTGTTCCTTTACAACATCCACACAAAAATCCCAGGTGGGCTCAACCCCATATATTCTAGACTCCTCTGTGGAAATTTGCTACCAATAAGTTTCTCACCAATGTTTGACATGGAGGAGAGCCTTAAGGAGTGCGAAGGTGATCTTTTCCTTGTTGGATAAATTATGAACAGAGAAATAACCTTCTAGTAGATTTAAACATCTTTCTAGGGCATTTGCATCTATCTGTCCTTCAAATATGGGAATATCAAAATTAAAGTGTACCTTGAAAGGCAAGGTGACTCCAAAGTGTCCGCTTGATGAAAACACGTTTGTTGTTATCGTTAGGCGTTGAAGGATGTGGGAAAAATTCTCCATCATTTCGTCCCTTTGTCGTGTGATAGCTTGCTCAAGCAACATATTAATAGAATAGTCTGGTCTGTTTTTTTTCTTTTTTTCCATCATCGAGGGTTTCTTGGGAATGCGAGAGATATTTTCCTCAAGCGAGACAAGCTCGAGACCCAACTTGCTATACATGGACCTCGTCGGGGATGTGCACTAAAAAGAAATCAAGAGAAACATGCTCTGATACCACTGATCTAGATTATTTTCGACATGAAATGAGAGTGGAGATATAATAAAGCAATGTACAAAGATATCTCGGATATCCAATAATATAATAGAAATGTATTAGAAATGCAACCATAAACATAGAGATACATTAATTCACAATTTTCTATTAATGAGCGAAAATGTACAAAGACTGTAAAAATATAGAGTGAAGGACTCACTATAATGTTAGCATCTTATCTCTAAGAATATATGTGTCCACTGATCGCATTCGTAAGAAGATGATTTTACAATGAGGCTCCAAAGGAATTTTTATCATAAATAAAATCCAAACCCCTAACCCCGAAAGATGAAAATCCAATAATTTTGTGGACCCTGTTTTGGGTAGTTTGGTGTATCAACTTCTCGGGGGTGTAGCTTTGGAATACGATCTTCATTTGGGGAACACGATAGCTCATTGGAAAGCTATTGTCAAGGATATTAATTTAGGGGTATCAATCAAAGACTTTGGATATCATCAAGAAGCTCGATCACAAAAAACCTTTATTTAGGCACTCAAAATGGCCCTGGAAGTTTAAAACGGCTAAAAATAGTAAATTGCCATAAAATTGTTTTGAGACAGTTGGAAAAGGTGGGTGGCCACCAATATCCACCTAGATCATAGGAACACTATGTGAAGGATGCAGTGTACCATCCATGTGTAATCAATTCAACCAAGGACCTATCTCCATGCAAGGTTGTTTCCTAGATTATAGGATCTAAATTGTAACGTTTTTCCATTTCTATATATCAATAGATATAGGCAAAATTCACCCTCAGGGCCTGTAGGAGTTAGTTTTGACATATACCTAAATATCAAATTGATCATAAATGTATGAAACTGATTTAAAACTCTATATATTTCATGAATTAGAGGAAGAAAGTTTGATCCCTGTTTTGGATTGACAATTTTATATCTAAAGACTATTTTGATTGATCTTGCTTATGTAAAGACTTCCTTATGTATTTTGAAACACTCTGTTGATGTTATATGATTGTATGAAAAATTATTATGCGCTGAAAAGTTTTCTTTAAGGGATTTTCAGGAATCTTTACCACATTGGTGTTTATCCTCCTTAAATCTTATTTGGAATGGATTTCTAGATAAAGGTTTATTCTTTTGTTGAATAAATAAATTATGGAACAAATTTGTTTATTAGTGTGATTATCAATTTTGTCTTTCCTTTCTCCCAATCACATCATCCAAAACTTTAAACCAATAATCATTAGTTTTGTTTACTTGACTTGTTGTACCTAGGTAAGTGATCTTAATAGATTAGACCATTATTTATTTTCAAACCAAGCAAGAATCTATCGATATCTAAAACCCTTATTGAACATTTTGAAGCAAGTTGTGCTAGGCCTGACTAAATAATAGTCTTGAGTTGAATTCTAGCACTAACATCTTTTGGCACCATTTCCGAGGATGAAATGATGATATTTTCCCTCAGAAACTATAACTAACAAATCTAGCACTAACAAATCTAGTTGAATTCTAGCACTAACAAATCTAGTTGTAGATGGTGAAACTATAACTAGGAACAAGTTGACTGCAATATATTTTCACCTGGTGACTCCATATAAGACACTCTAGCTCATTTATTTACTGGTTTACTATCCTACCTTACCTAAGAAAAGAACACATTTTTAAGTATATGCATACTTCCAATGAAACCATGTGCGTAACAGGATTACAAATATACCAACATTTATGTTTGAACAATATACTTTAATAAATACCAAAACATGAGGAACCAAATGTTTCGAATGATATGATGTGAAGATTTGTTGAAGAAAAGAGTGGTGTTGTTTCAATGCTATGGTCATATGGAACCAATGTTCAATGTAGTAATGATATCCTTGGTTCGCTTCTTCATTTGGACCTCTTTGTATGTTCTCCTCTATCATGCCATATAGATCTTCTTGATCAACTTCTTGAATGCATAAAGGATATGATGATGAGCATGGCGTAAATTATTTGGTCTCAAGTTATACTGTTTTATCTCCATATAATGTAGTGTTAGGGACCTAACCTCCCTAACCCCTTGTTACCACCTCTTATGTTCTACAAAGTTTTATCTCTCACCCCTTACTTTCTTCATTACAATTTTTTTGTATAGCTTATAAAGCCTCATCATATTTTGTTAAAGATTCAAAATATTTATCATCGGGGTCAAAATAATGTTATGTTGTTAGCAATGAGATATATTTAGTCTTGTAAGAGGATATAATAGGAGTTATGCACATGTTTATAATGATCGTCTCATGACATCATTTGTTTTTAAATCTTTCCACAAAAGAGTTGATACAATTCTGTGGGTCTCAATCAAAAATAGAAAGGGTTAAATGATGTATAAAATGTAATCATATGGCATGTAATAACTCATTTTTCATGATTACTAGAGTTATATAACTTCTTTTGAAGTCAAATCCATCCAAAAAATTCCAAAGGAAAACTTTTTCAAGGTGCTACAGGAACTTCCACTTGTCCCTGATTTTCATCATTACGGTTATTGTTGGAGGATCTTGAAGACGTGGATCATCCTACCTGAAAAAATGAAAGTTAAAGGTGGTTATAAAGTATGCAATAAACATCATCACATGCATAGGTGGTGGTATTTTCACCTGCCCGTATCTATCATCCAAGATGTCACGTATATGGGGTTTTAAAAAATAGTTTTTAATTAACCTAGCGGTATTATTTTCTACTCCATTTTCACATTGCAACTAATTGATTCAAATTTCCTCTATATAGATAGTAGATCTCATATCTATTTCCACATCATTGGCATATCCCACTTATTCATAAATTAATCCAGTCTCTTGGTCGTGAAACAATATATGGGTAAAAGTGGACATGTAAACAGAAAGGAACCCAAAGGACCTGAACATCATAAGTTCAATGAGAAGAAGTAAAATATTAGTAGAACCTATGACGTTGAATGAGATTAAAGATCCTGAGATATTATAAGTACATTCAAGCCCTGTACTACCTAAATAACCTACTCTAAATATTGTTCCTTCTAGTTCTAGGTCTTCTGAAGATGATTCTTATAGATATAAAGTTATCATAAGGAAAAGAATTACTAGGCCACAAAACAAGTTCATATTGAAATCTAAATCCATGTATGACCCTACAATCAAGGATAAGGTTATAGTATTCGATGAGGAACCCACAAACCCTAATGTCGAGCCATCAAAAATAAAGAAGGTTTATACAACGAGATCTGAGAAGAAGAAACCTAAGAAGGAGGATCTACCAGCAAACAAAAAGGTTCCTACAGAAAAACAAAGTGTTTATACAAGACATCATAGGAAGCAAAGTAAACAGAGCAAGAAGGGCCCAAAACCTATGCAAGATACCAGATATATAAAATATGCAGAACAGAAACGAAATGCTAGCAATGACAGAATAACAGTAAAATATCCAGCATAATCTTCACAATACACAGAAATGATATACGAAATAGCAACAGAAATAACACTTTGAATCAGATAGCAATGTTCACAGGCCTCTTCGAGGGGGAAACCTCCAGTTGAGCAGCGCTCTATTACAATAATATCCAAGCTAGGGTTTTTCATACCCTCGACTCTTATTTATACTAACTATGTCTATTAAGAGAAGCATCTAGAGGAAGATCCTTCTAGAAGCGGAAGCTTCTATTAGGTCTTCTTACATCCGCCTTATTCTATTTTATTGAAAGGTCTTATTAATATT
>SNQJ01S0005197.1:113777-145278 GCA_010110895.2 Picea sitchensis
TTCAATCCCTTCCTTCAAAAATTTGTGTTAGTATTTTTTGATGATATACTAATCTATAGAAAGTCTTGGGAGGATCATGTGTGACATATTGACAAGGTTCTACAACTAATAAAGGAGAAACAACTATATGAAAAACCATCCAAATGTTTCTTTGGGGTTAAGGAGGTAGATTATTTGGGTCATATTGTATCTCATGAAGGTTTCAATGTAGACCCTAACAATATTAAGGCCATGATGGACTAGCTGATTCCCAAAACATTGAAGAATCTTAGAGAATTTTTGGGTTTGACAGGTTACTACCGCAAGTTTGTTCGACACTATAGAATAACAGCAGCACCTTTAATGACACTAACTAAGAAGGATGCATTTTCATGGACTCCAGAGGCAACTAAATCTTTTGAACAACTTAAAGAGGTGATGTGAAAAGATCCTGTCTTGACTACTCCAGATTTCAAAAAAACCTTTATTGTGGAATGTGATGCCTCGGGAAATGTAATTGGTGTTGTCCTAATGCAATAAGGAATGCCCTTGGATTTTGAAAGTCAGACACTCAAGGCAAAGGACTTATGAAAACCCATTTATGAGAAGGAAATGATGGAAATACTACATGCATTAAATAAATGGCACCCTTACCTAACAGGTAGGTACTTAAAGGTCCAAATAGATCATGATAGTCTTAAATACTTCTTGGAACAAAGTCTATCTTCAGAAGAACAACAAAAATGGGTGACCAAGATATTGGGTTATGATTTGAAATTGTCTATAAAAAAGGGAAGAAAAAAATGTTGTGCTAGATGCACTCTCAAGAAAGGATGAATATATTGAGGCCTTTCTTTATGTTATCTCAATCATCCAACCTAATTGGATAATAGAAGCAAGGGATGAATGGAAGAATGACGAAAACGTGTGGACTCTCATTCAAAGGTTGCAATAGGATTCCAGTGCATCAGATACATTTACATGGAAAAATGATTCACTATGGTACAAATATCGCTTATTNATGAGATTCCAGTGCATCAGATACATTTACATGGAAAAATGATTCACTATGGTACAAATATCGCTTATATTTATGTAAGAAATCCCAACTCAAACAAAAGGTACTATTGGAATTGCACACCTCTCCAGTAGAAGGGCACTCAGAATTCTTGGAAACCTACCATAGGGTCAAGAAGGATTTTTTTTGGGATGGCCTTAAAACTATTGTTCAAAGGATTTTGGAAGAATGTTTGGTTTGCCAACAAAATAATGTGGAAACAATTAAGACCTAGGGTCTTTTACAACCATTAGCCATCCCAAGTCAGCACTGGGAGGAGGTTTCCATGGATTTCATCACAGGGTTACCAAAGTCTGAAGGAAAAAGTGTCATCATGATGATTGTTGATAGACTGACCAAGTACTCAAACTTTTGTGCACTCTCTCATCCCTTCAAAGCTAGTACAATTTCCACCGCATTCGTGGAGATAGTTCAAAAGCTACACGGTAGCCCAAAGATTATTGTAAGTGACAGAGATCCCATCTTCACTGGACATTTTTGGACAAAGTTGTTTTCTTGTTTGGGTACTCAATTGGCTCATAGCTCATCCTATCATCCTCAATCTGATGGAAAAACTGATATAGTGAACAAATGTGTGGAAGGATAACTTCGTTGATTTGTCTATGATAAACAAACACAATGGTTCAAATGGTTACCCTTGGCAGAATGGTGGTATAACACTTTGTTTCATACTGCAACAAAAATGATACCATTTATGGCACTCTATGGATACCACTCTCCTTCCATCACTTCTTCTCTAAAAGAAAAATCTAAGGTTCAAGCAATGGAATATCAAATCGAGCATCAACAACAAGTTATCAAAATCTTAAAGGACAACCTAACCATGGAACAAAATCGCTTGAAATAACAAGCAGATCAACATTGTAGTGAAATAATTTTTGAAGTAGGGGATTGGGTGGTTTTAAGACTACAACCATACAAACAAATGTCCCTCAAGCAAGCCAAGAAGGATAATAAATTATCACCAAAGTACTATGGCCCTTATAAGGTATTGCAAAATATTGGTACTATGGCATACAAATTGGAGTTTCCTGCATCTTCACGAGTACACCTAGCTTTCCATGTTTCATGCTTAAAGAAGGTTATAGGTGACAAGATCCTAGTTCAAACTATATTTCTAGAACTTGATGAGGAAGGAAAATTCATATTGGAGCTTGAAGTCATCAATGACATAAGAATTGGCCAGCTGAGGAATAGATCCATTTCAAAGTATCTCATTAAATGGAGGAAATTATCGATTGAATATTCCACTTGGGAAGATGATTATTTTATACAGAAGCATCCAGAGTTACTCAAGCGTTGTGGAATTTTTTTATCTCAAGTGGAGGGGCATGTTAAGCCCTAAATAGTTGGCTTAACATTTATGTCGGCTTGAGTCCATTAGTTGTAATTGTACCTCCTAGCCTCCTATATATACCAAGGAGACATTTTCATTTGGAATCATCTTGTATTTGGACATTTAATTGGGGTATATAGATTTTTCCCCCTCGAAGAGGCTTATTACCTAAAATTATCTCTTTTTCAAGGCGTTGAGTAATTATTCCGAGGATTTTCTATTCTATATTGATATTTGGTTCTTAACATCTTCTAAAGAATCCACCTCGGGGAAAGAGGAATTTGTTGAACCATAATCATTTTACACACCCTATCCTGAGAGAAGGAATAATTATAAAGAAAACCTTGACCCTATTGAAGGAGTAGAGTACATTATGTTAGAAAATATCCCAATCCTTGAAGAAGTTTACAAGAAAGAAGATCTTGATTTTATACCTGTTACTCCAACATATAGTCCTTCAGGTGAGGAAACTCAAGAAAAGAAACCCAATATTAACCTCTAAGTTAATATCTTGGCTGATGAAAACCTTGCTGAAGAAATTCTCCATTCCTCTCCTAAGATTCAATTGATTAATATCCCTAATCCCTCATCACCACAGTCACAACATATAAATCAACCTTTAGGTGGCCAAACCATGGCAAGTGCAGCACCACCCAATCCAATGGATGCCATTAGGGATCCAATATATGAACCTTTAGTATTTCCTAATAATCTCCATCCTATCCCAAGTAATGATTACATGATGTACCTTCCAAGGTTTGACAATGAAGGGGAAACAACTGTAGAGGAACATTTGACATATTTTTAGTCCTTTGTTGACAATTTTCAAGTGGATTATGATGATGAATGGATGAGGATTTTTTCTCAAAGTTTTTATTGAGAAGTGAGTAAGTGGTTCATGATCTTAAGAGTTAACTCCATTAATACTATTACAGATCTTAATGATACCCTCTTGAGAAAGTGGGGAGACAAGAAATATGACTTGTATTACATGACATAATTCAACAATATTCGAAGAAAAAATGGTGGGCATGTCTCTGAATTCTCTAAGATATTTAATCAAATGTACTGAAAGATACCAAATGATATTAGGCCAGCTGAAAGGTTAGCAAAGGTAACTTATGCTAATGCCTTTGATTCTTATTTTTTTTTGCTACTAAGGGAAAGAAGATCAACCACTCTGGATGATATGAAAGATTCAACTCTAGAAGTTGAATCCAACATTATAGATCAATAAGAGGTCAGATAAGGGAAAGAAAAGGGAAGAATATAAGTCCTCTTAATCAAATACCAAAAACCAAAATATTTCCTTGTAAGATATGGCTAGAAATATGGAGGAAATGTCATTTGATTTGTCTAAAATCAGATTGGAAAAGAAAAAATGGAATACACATCGGGAAGGAAATTGAAATACAAATCAATATAGAAGACCTTATAACCCTTAGATATTGTAGAGGGATAAGAAGAACAATGATGATCATAAAATCCAGTCACTCGTGCAGAAAAATTATATTGAAGAAAATCAAGAAGCCGAAGAGGTAGATGAATATTTGGAAATTCATTTGTTTGGAGATGAGATTGTTGTTAGTCACTTAAAATAGAATGAATACGAAGATTCATTGAATGCATGGGCTCAAAAAAATTCAGAAAACATTTTTTGTAAAACAGATCTGCAGGGGTACAATCTTAGATCCAAACAAGTTCCTTCTAAATTATCTCCTCAAAAAGATAAATTTATTTCCCCAGAAGTATAGAAAGGAAGAAAAAATCCTGAAAGGAAGCAAGCACAGCCAGCTATGAAAGTAGCATCCCCGGAAGTAGACAATTTCTCATATCCTTTCACTTTAGAACATGAGATAAGTAAGATCAAAATTCATATTCATTTGACTAAATTGGTTAAAACTAATTCTTAAAGGAGTCATATTTTGAAATGGTTACATGCTCCTTCTATCATAGACCCTTCTACTAATGTGGTTAATCTCCAAGTTGAAAAACCAACTATTGTCTTAGGGCCAATTATAAAAGAGTGGGATGACACCACTCCCCCTTTTTATGTCTCATTAAACATTCATGAAAAATTTCTTCATAATTGTATGTTAGATTCTGGAGCCTCCCATAATCTTATGCCAAAGGTTGTCATCGAAGAATTATGTTTAGAGATCACCAAAGAATACCATGATCTCTTTTCCTTTGATTCCAAAAAAGTGAAATTCTTGGGGGTTATCAAAGACCTTGTTGTTTCATTATCCCAAATCCCAGCGAAGATTTTAGTCATGGATATTATTATAGCTGATATCCCTCTTAGGTTTGGTATGTTGTTGTCTAGATGTTGGGTGAGAATCTTGGGGGATCTCTTCAAATATATCTCTCTTATACCACCATACTTGTTTTTGGAGGGTAATTTAGAAGACTTTATCGTGAATCTCAATTGGTATATATTATCAGTGACAAACATCATTCTATAAATCACCCTATCTGTGTAGTTGATGTGTATTTGGGATCCTCTATATTTCATATTTATTATGTTGTCCAATAGTCTTTGCCTCTGACTAAACCAGTTGTTGTTCCACAGTGTTCTAAGAATCAAAATCTATTGTGAAAATTATATATTGATGGAGCCTCATCCAAAGAAGGTGTAGGGGAAGGTGTAGTGTTGATTTATCCTGAAAATGAATTCATTACCATGTCTTACAAGTTATAATTCGAGATAACAAATAACATTTCAGAGTATGAATCATTGTTGTTAGGTCTCGGGGAAGCTAAAGAAATGAAAATTCATCATTTAAAGGTTCATGGTGATTCTGAGATCATTGCACAATAGTTTAGATATGTATATCAGATGAAGAACATTCGGTTGAAAGACTAAATAAGTGAGGTATGGGATATCATTGAAGCCTTCTTTTTGTATTTTAACATTGTATATATTCCAAGAAATCAGAATGAGCAGGTTGATTCACTGGCTGTGGCAGCAAGTACTTTCAAACCTATGTTACCCCCAAAGCTAAAATATGAAGTAGAGGTTAGGTATAGGCCTTCTATTCCCGAAAATGTCAAGTATTGGAGAGTGTTTGAGGAATATTCTCAAATCAAAAGGGTCATTGAATCTATTGATTATTTTTCTTCAATTCATATCGACCAAGATGATGATTTAGATGAGGATAACCATAATTTAAATTTTCAGAACATGATTGATAAGCATAAGATATTGCAATTTCCTACTAATAATATCCCAAAAGGTTTGGTACCTCTTGAAAGAAATTTTTATCATAATGGTGTTCCTTTGAAGCTCCTTGATCCAGAAAAAGAAGAAGATGTGACTAACTGCAAAACTGGGACTGTTGCAAATCCCAAGCATGTTAAATTATCAAAATTTATGTCAGTAAAACACCAAGATAAATATGAAGAACTGTTGAAAGATTTCATTGATATTTTTGCATGGAAATATGAATCTCTTAGTACCTTTGATGAAACTATCATTCAACACAAGATACCTTTGAAGGAGAATGTAAATCCTTTCAAGCAGAAGTTAAGGCAAATCAATCCTCCTTTTTTACCTATTATGGAGAATGAAGTCAAGAAACTTCTAGATGCTAAGATCATTTTACCCTTTAGGTATTCTAACTGGATAGAAAATCTGGTTCCAGTGAGAAAAAAGAATGGTGAAATCAGACTTTGTGTCGATTTCAGAAATTTAAACTGGTGCTCTCATAAAGACAACTATCCACTACCCAAAATGGAAAAGACAAGTAGTTGTTCATCAAGATGATATGGAGAAGACTGATTTCACAACACCATGGGGTACTTTTATGTATGCTCGAATTCATTTTGGTTGGATGAATGCAGGGGGCACTTTTCAATGAGCCATGGATATTGACTTTGTGGGACAGAAGGAAAAGTTTGTGGTCATCTATTTGGATGAAATTAATGTGTTCTCTAAATATGATGAGGAAAATCTACACCATTTGAGACAGGTATTTATGAAGTGCAAAAGGTATGGTCTTTATTTAAATCCAAAGAAGTCTCATTTTGCTTTAGAAAAGGGGAAATTTCTAGGTCATATTGTTTGTGTTGATGGAGTTAAAATTGATCCTACTAGAGTGATAGCCATTCAAAGGATTTCTATCCCTAGAACTAAGAAATAAATCCATCATTTTCTTGGGAAGATAAACTTTCTTAAAAGGTTTATTCCCAACTTTGTTGAACTGGTCAAACACATAACTAACATGTTGAAGAAATCCAATGAGATCAAATGGAGAACATAAGCTAAATATTATTTTCAATCTATTAAGAAGGCCATTTCAAATGCACTTGTTTTAATTAGTCTGGATTTTGAAAAAGAGTTCCTGATCTTTTCTTTTTCATCTCATGATAGTTTAGTAGTTGGCCTGTTACAAAGAAATTTTGAGGGTTTTGAACAACCCATCTCCTTCTTTAGCAGGGCACTTTGGGATGTTGAATTAAAATACGATATCATGGAGAAACAAGATTTTGATTTGGTCAAAGCATTAAAATATTTTAGAGTTTATGTGCTACATTCCAAAATTACTGCATATGTACCATTTAGTGTTATCAAAGATATATTGAGTCAGTCAGACAGTGATGGAAAGAGAATTAAATGGATAGCTAAGATGCTCGAGTATGACATAGAAATCAATCCTACCAAGCTATTCAAAGGTCAGGTGTTAGCTAAACTGCTAGTTGATTCTAATTGCAGAGTTTTGGGAGTTGATTACATTTGTAATAATTAAGGAAATTTACATCCTCAAAACAACAGTTCTCAGGTGAATGAAAATATTGTTGAATTTGAATGGTACATACATATTCTTTATTTTCTGTAGAATTTCCAAGCTCCTCTAGGAATGGACAAGACTAATGTAAGATCCCTAAAACTCAAAGTTGTAAAGTATTGTGTGAATAATCAGACTTTGTTTTGGAGGGACCCTTATGGATTTTTACTAAGATTCCTTGATGAAGAAGAATCAAAGACAACCATGATGGAGTTTCATGAAGGAGTGTGTGGGGTAAATCACATATGTAAGTCCACTGCATATAAGATACTTAGGGCTCGGTATTATTGTCCTACTCTATTTTCTGATGTCTGTGCAAAAGTTAGAGCATGTGAAAAATTTCGAAGGTTTTTTTGTAAGAAAAATCTCAAGCCCTTACCTCTCAAGTCTCTAAAAGTGTCTGCACCTTCCCAATTGTGGGATTTGAATTTCATAGGTGAAATTCATCCTCCATCTAGTGGCCAACATAGATGGATTCTGAAATCTACAGATTACTTCACAAATTGGATAGAATCTATACCTACAAGGAGGGAAACTGATAAGGAAATCATGAGTTTTCTTGAAGAGAATATTTTATCTAGGTTTGGTTGTCGAGAAGTGATCATCACGGATAACTCTACAACTTTTAAATCTACTAACATGACAAGATTTTGTGAAAACTATGGAATCAATATTAGGCATTCCACTGCTTATTACCCATAGGGTAATGGCCTGGTAGAATCATCCAATTAAAGTATGGTCAGGATCATTAAGAAACTTTTGGAAAATAACAAGAGGGATTGGGATTCAAATTTGAAATATTCCTTGTGGGATGACTGTGTTAGCACAAAAATAGGAATTGGAAGTTCACCTTTTCAGTTAGTATATGGAATGGAAGCAGTCTTTCCAGTATAACTTACTTTTCCAGTTGTAAATTTTTTGCAAGAAATTGCATTTGAACCTAATGATGCTATTAGGAGGATTTGTTAGATTGTATAATTACAACAAGAAAGAGAGAGACTTCTTGAGAAGGCACATCAACATCAACAAAAGGTTAAAGAGACTTTTGACAGAAAATAAAAAACAAAGCAGTTGATACCTGGGGATTTGGTTTTGAAATGGGATTCCCACAAGAGAATACAATAATGGGAATTTTGACATCATATGGTTGGGTCCATTCATTGTGAATAAGCTATTGGAAAACAACACTTTCCTATTGAATAATTTGGAAGGTGAAGAGGTTTTCGGTGGCCCAATCAATGAGCGTTTTCTGAAGAAATTATTTTACTAAAGTCATTGGTGGATCAAATCCCATTTTAGATATTGATGTGGTGTGATAGTTAGACAATAAGGACTCCATAGCCTAATGGAGAAATTCTACAACTTATTTTTTCAGTTTTCAGAATTAGTCTTAATCTTTCAGTTTGATATGTTTTGAATAAAGTTTTGCTAGACTTCAGAAGCTGAGCAATTACTATTTAGAGAATAAACATGGAAGAAATATCAAAGGATCAGAATGCATATGTCTACTGAAATTTATTGGAGTTTCACAGGGAAAACTCCATCCCCCATGGAGCCATTTTTATCACCTTTTATGTTCTACAAAGTTTCATCTCTCACCCCTTACTTTCTTCATTACCATTTTTTTGTATAGGTTATAAATCCTCATCATATTTTGTTAAAGATTAAAAATGTTTATCATGGGGCTCAAAATAATGTTATGTTGTTAGGAATGAGATACATTTAGTATTGTAAGAGTAGATAGGAGGATTTATGCACATGTTTATAATGACTGTCTCATGACAACATTTACTTTTAAATCTTTCCACAAAAGAGTTGCTACAATTCTTCGTGTCTCAATACAAAATAAAAAGGGTTAAATGATGTATAAATCGTAATAATATGCCATGTCATAACTCATGTTTCATTATTAATAGAGTTATATAACTACTTTTCAAGTCAATTCCATCCAAAAAAATGCCAAAGGACAACTTTTTCAAGGCACTACAAGAACTTCCACCTTCCCCTGATTTTCACCATTACGAGTATTGTTGGAGGATCTTGAAGATGTGGATTATCCTACCTAGAAGAATGAAATTTAAAGGTGGTTATCAAGTATGAAATCAACATCATAGAATGCAGAGGTTGCAGTACTTTCACCTAATCGTGTCTATCATCCAATATGTCACGTAGATGGGGTTTTAAAGAATAGTTTTTAATTAATCCAGTAGTATTATTTTCTACTCCATTTTCACATTGCAGCTAGTTGATTCAAATTTCATCCATACAGCCAGCAGATCCCATATCTATCTCTACATAGCTGACATATCCCACTTCTTCAGAAAGTAATCTAGTCTCCTGGTCATCACAACAGATATGGGTAAAAGTGGAAATGTAAATAGAAAGGAACCCAAAGGACCTGAACTTATGGAGGCATACGAAAACGCCAGACATGTCTTCGACCAAGCTGGTTGGTATTTGTTTTGTGTTAAATTAGATGGTTAACACTATGATGTAGCTTGGGAATTCCCTGAAGGATTTGATGGAAAGAGGGTTCAAATTGCTAATCTGGTAATGCAGGTTACAAAGGAGTCAATATCAACATCATGTAATCTCCCTTTTGATGGTGGAAAATGGTTCAAAAAAAAGTTAATCACAGGTGGGGATGGAAATCAATTTATGAAACTAAATCACAGAGATCCAAACTAGGCTAAGGGTATTCCTAAGGACTGGATAGTTGATGAATGGTTGGTGAATTTGCAAATTCTAAAATGATATATCACATGTGAAGGTCATTACACTACTATGTTCTTGTTTCAACTTCAATTTCTCCTTCACTTGTCTAGAATTAAAACGATGACCTTGCCTTACTATTTCTTGAGATACCTGAATAAAATGGCTATGAAAATCCAAGCGAATCTTAAGACTCCCCCACATGGCATCTATCACCAAGGGTTAATCAAGGCACTCATTAAGGGATAGATGGATAAAACACAGAGGACATGATATCAATTCTTGATCCATCCAGGGTTTGAACCAAAAGTTCATCCACCTGCCCAAACATTGTCTGACAAATTTTTTGAGCTAATGCAAGGAGAATGATCAAGGACAAGTCAACCTGTTTTTTCAAGGAAGAATAAAATGAAAACCAGTTTGAATATTTCAGATGAACAAGTTGAGGCTACTCCAACTGTTGACCCAAAAATATTCTTTGGGATCAACATGGTGTTTTACACATTCACTTCTCCACAAACGTCCCTTGGTGCTAGTCAAAGATAATGGCGGGGGTCATAGTTATTATGGACTATTCCCTTGAAATAGTATCAATTGGTTACCTTTAGGGAGTTTTTAACCTTAATACAACATTTATTCCTCATGTCAAGACTGTTTGGTTCAAGTTTCATGAGCTAAACACACATTTTACAATAATTTTAACATCGACCCCCTTCGTCTATCACAAAGTGGGTCCCTTGGGGAAAGGGTCATTTTTCCAACGGACTATCATGAGCCTGATTCTGAGTCAGTATGACCCGTATAGAGGGCACAAAGTTAGCATCACCCAAATGGTTGAAACCAATAGTTGTGACTTCCTGATCTGATTTTGTTAATATTATTGTCTTAAAAGGAAAATCAAACCCATACATGGTGTAGGTAAGTGAGATACATTTCCAAAAGTATATCCCATGCTTGGTTTTGACCCCCGGTTGGTAAGAACGATCTTTCGCAAGTTCATGACCAATTTTGAACACCAAATTGGTTGTAGTGCTTCAAGGTTTAAAAAGTGTTGGTAAAGGATTTTAAATAAGAGATTCAGTGATGCCACATTGTAACAGACTCAAATAAATTTCCAACACCTCCTTAGTTTCCTCATTCCGACCTTGGATGGCCTAGTTAGAGCTATCACAAGTTGGTCAATTATTTTGTGCAAAGGGGGGCCACCATCTTGCATGATAGGGTTTCATGATAGATAAAATTCCATTAATGGCCCCAACACACAAATCTATAGTCACCTCATCAAAGTAATCATCGATACCTTTCCTATGATACCTCATTTTCCTTGATTGGATAGTGTATGGAAATTTGGCACCTTTCGCAAGATTGGGTTTCATGTGGGCCCACCAACAAGTCAAGGGTTTTAAGCGACCACTGTTCCGGGCCGAATTTGAGGGCTCCCAAATATCGGGCTCCACCGTGCCTACACACACCTCCTTCCCTACTCAACATACATCCTCCTCTCTCCAACCTCCACTCCTCCCATTTCCGCACACCCTCCCTCCTTACCTACATTTCACCCTCTCCCCATTCCCTCTTCCCAGCTTGCCCTTCCCTCCTCTCCCTCTCCCCCAGACCCCTCCACTCCCAATTCCCTCCTCCTGAACACTGTGCACATGATCCTCTTCCATTACAACCACTTCTCCATGCACCCTACTCCCCAACTGGCTTCTTTTCGTCTGACTACTGGTCACATGGGCAACCAGAGGCACATGAGGGGGGTTTAGTATTAAAATTAATTTTAATTTTAGTGTTAGTTTAATTTTTATATTCAATTTTATTTTGTTTTAATTTCCTGTTATATTAAAATTTTAATGGTATTTTAATTATATATATATGTATTATATATATATTCTCTCTCTCTCTCTCTCTCTCTCTCTCTCTATATATATATATATATATATATATGTAAATAAAAAGAAGAACCTTATATTATATCATGAGTGTACAACTCTGAATCATTTGGAAGCCACCTGTCCTGCCATAGAAGGGAAACCAGAACAGGTGGCTCCAAGCGATGATAGATCTATCATGGTTGTGAAGATAATTACAAAATTGTACAAAAATACTGAAAGTTTCTACGGTAACGTCATTCCAACTCACTAACCTAAGGAAACCTTCATACAGAGCCACCATTACTATGATAGTTAAACAATTGTAAAAAAGATTTAAAACTGTAATGGATAGAAGACAGAGTCTTGGGTAGGCTGCATCAAGACAAAGGGGAACCTGGGTGTCCATTAGAAGTGAATGTCAGGACAAAATTATGCTTGCATGTGGGGCAACTTGCTGACATTGGAGCATCTGAGAAAGTCTCAAACAATAGATCTAATCACTGGTTGATGATCCTTTGTCCATGTGCCCGCTCATCCTATCGTTGCCTAGTATAAAAAAGGAGTTCAAGGTGCTCCTCTGCCAGATGGTGGATGTTCACCCCTTCTTATAAAACTTTCCAGTTGGGAGGGATTTCCTCCTCTACAATGCAACCACCTTCCCACCAGTGAGGCTGAAAATCGGGGACGGAGGGACTTGGGAGGCAAGTCATTGAGGGTGACCCTATCTTGTTCTCTAGGCTTGGGCCTGGTTGCGAAGCAGAGGGTGCCCCTACATGTTGAAGTGGAGGTGGTGCCTCCCCTTTATCCAAGTTGAGGCCCTAATGTGTCTCTAACCTCAAAGTGTTGGTCGGGGAATGAAGAGGTATCGATGGAGAATGCATGGTGGGGAACATGGTCTCATCCTTTGGTGTGCGCAAGGAGGTCTCGGTTTGGGGTGGTTGATTCTCCAATTTTGGGGTACACAGGGTAGACTGAGAGTTGCTTGTGTGTTTGCAGGGGAAGATAAAATGGGCAATCACAGCTCGCTAGGATGTTGTGAGTCAATTATCATGGGTGTAGGCATTTTTGTTTTTGGTGGATCACTTGGGATTGCCTCTATCTTGGGGCATGGTGGGAAGAATAACAGGGGTAGTGCAGGGGCGATGGTGGTTTGGGTAGACTCAAAAGGCATGCAGAGTGTGAGCGGATAATTTTGGAGGGACGAGAGACACAAAGCTAGAATGGTAGCTTGCAGCAAACAGGAGAAAGAATGCACCTTCGACAATTTTAATTCCTATGAGGGCCATTTAAGGCTAACAGGACTGGTTCGATCTCTTGGTACCTATTTCCTGGTTGGAGTGCTCATCCGAGTGCTTTTCCAAGTGAACTGAGTTAAATGTCATCAAGGTGTGCTTCATGGGGAGTTATATCCTCGGGGGGTGGTGTCCTAGGACATTAATTCCCCTCGCCATCTATCCTGGTCAGTTGTCCTCCCGCTCTCACCTCATGTCACCCCATCCGAGTTATATTCTATATATATTATATATATATTCAATTAAAATTAATTTTAATATTTTTTATATATTTAATTAAAATTATAAATAAAACTTAAAAAATGTGTTTAGAACTATATATTAAAATTTTAATTTCCCCTCCCTAAGAGTTACTGGGCATTTTAATGTTATAACTTCGTCATACGGAGGTGGATTTTTGCCCGTGAATAGTCAAAATGACCGGGGAAAAGTCCACAATTCATACATGGCATTCACCTCTACACATTCTACCCATATTTGCAGTGACATGTCCCAGAGCGACAAGAACTCATTCTTGACCCAACAAGCATACGCCGAAAGGAGGCCTAATTAGGGGCCTCCGAGGCCAAATTGGGTCGAGTGAGGAAAACCCATTTCAGCTATAGGTATGCAAGCCTGTAGAAGCCTATCAATTCTGGTTTCTAGCCCATAATTGTTCCCCAACTTCAATTTTTTTTCCTGATCAGTCTCTCGGTCTGCTCCTTCCGCATACCTTTTCGGGGCCATATCTTACTCATCCAGAGTCGGATTTGCGCCAAATGAAAGGAAGAGGAAAGGTAGCGGAAAGAGATACATCATGGGAATAGTAAAGAACTTTTTTGTGATTGTTTGGTACAGTGTAAGAGCCTCTCAAGGTTCAGGTCCAAGGGGTCCCCTCACCAAAACAAGCCCAAATCGAAGCCATGCTTCAGCTAGCTCATAGGGAAACTTACACGAAGAAAAGGGGGGTTAAAATCAGGTCTGAAAAGTCCCCAAATAGTAGGCATTTCCTTACTTACAACGACCAAATCCCAAAGGCCCCTTTCCCTCCTAAGCAGCTCAGTGAATTCCCCACAATTTGGGGCTTCATCCCAGTGAATCTGATAGTTATGGATGGTCGAGAATTGTCCTAAACCACCTCATATACAGCTGCAAAACATGGCAGTAGTCAAAAATACTTTGGGATGGCACAAATCCCAATGTAAATGGTGATGTGGCATATCAAGTTTTGTCATTTTATGAAAAATGACTTTTTGTAATATGAACTCTCGCATGATTTACTTTTTGGCATGTATTACTATGTAATTAAAGGGTCAAATCAAATCTGATTTGATCCCTTTTTTTGGATAAGGTTCTCTTTAGGATAAGATTCCCTTTTTGGATAAGATACCTTTAGGATAAGGTTACTTTTTGTAAAAAGACAAAAATACTTTAGGTTTGGTCCACATGTCACTTTTCCAAAAGTGATAATTTTCTTGTGACCTAACCCTAAGCCTTCACCTCTTCTTTATAAATAAGAGGGTTGGCATTGTAAAAATGGAGGATGAATATAGTAACAAAGATCTGCTAAAATTTCCCAAGACTCTTTGTGAATGTGATACTTGTTAGATTTTAGTTGTTGGATGTGTCATTTTTTGGTTAAGGGTTGAGGGGTACGGGTAAATTCTTGTTATGTTAGCTATCTCTAGGAGGGATTGGTTATCTAGGTGTTTTTTGTTGCTTCCTTGGGTTTAAATTTCTTATTTTCATCTTCTAACAACTTGGTTTAACTTGTTTAATGTGTTTTAGTGCAGATTTTTTGAGGTACTCAATTTTTTTCAACCTTAGCTAGTGGTTGGGAGTCATAGGGCCCCTTAGGACAACCCTCAAATAGGCCCCTTAGTTTGTTGTTCATACTTGTTTTCTTTATATTTTCATTCGTTTATATTTCTGTTATGTTTTCTTACCATTACCTTTGCTTTCCCAAATAGGAAAATTGGTCATTTTGGTAAAATTGCCCCCCACGGGACAACCATCTTAGTTGGTTGTTATATACTTTTTATGTGTAAATTTATGCTACAATTAAATCAGTTTTTTCATACATAGATACTAAAATTTCATTGTTTGCCTACAAGGACATAACCGATCACCTATTTTGCTTCCCCTAAGCGGTTGGGGACCACCTAAAGACCTGTTTGAGGAAAAGGGCATGGAAGCGAAGAAAAACTCACATTTTGATCGGTAAATCTACCCAATCACTCTCATATTCAATTTACATATCACTTGCACTCATTCCAAAGATTTGAGCACACATTCCAATGTTGATATGTTTAATTTGTGTAGATAGCTTGAATAGTTCACTTGTGAATTTATGTTAAAAAAATATGATCTATACTTGCATAGATAGTCATCACACTTTTTATATTTCAAACACTAAACTTACAATCCCCATACAAGGAGTTAGTTGGGGATTTCGTGCACATGGCGTGTTTGACGCTTGCAAAGAGCCTCAACCCATTCCTTTGGGTTGAATGGTGTAATCATCATTTGTAGTTATCTAATCTTGCCATATTTTCATTGTAATATTTTTCACTCACTGATTTGTAGGTGGATGCACCTAAAGGGGCCATAAAAGATCAACAAGCTAAATACATGCAAAACACCGCAAAAAAAACACTTGAAAACAATTCATGGGTTCGCCCCATACACTGAAAACAAAAACTTGTACTATTTATATATCTACATATACATATTATTTAGCTGTGACATATATGCCACCTACCTATTTACTTTTTTTATGTACACAGTTTTAAATAGATTTCAAATTTAGTAACCAGGAGGCACGCTTATGAAAGATAGACATGACCTCGCCACATGGATGGCCTGGTATTTCATTTTAAGTAATTTCAATTTTGTAGAATATTAAGAGTCAAAGCTAGGGAGTCTTCATCAGGAGCCCCTCAGAAGTTGTCTAGTTAGTACAAGTCGAGTGGTCTTTCCTTAGTACCACACAGTCAAGGAGTTTATTAGATTAGCTTGGTTGGAACACTACTTTGCTTGGGTAAGCTCAACAAAAAATCCCTTCAGGGGGTTCCTAAGCCTCTTCCTTTTTGCAGGTATCCTTATTCCATCCAAGTGAATTTAAGGGTCCGAAAGCGCTAGTGATGAGAAGTGGTTAATCCCTGCTTCTCTGAACTGCATGAAGCACTCTTCAACCTAACGACCATGGTATGTTAAGAATACTCTTCTTATACTAGTTAGACCAGTTCCGAGACGTGTTTTCCTGATCGGGATAACCTTGAAAACAGTGTCATGGCCAAGGCATGTAATAAAAACTAAAAATTGACCAATAGAATACTTTTAAAGTCAACCTTTCATCAGTCCACCTTTTCACTCACGAACCAAAATTTGAATTTGTGGATAATTTCCCTTATATCATAGTTGTAACAACATCTAACAAGGTTGTTCATCCACTTTTACAACCCCATTTTGATTTAACAATTTTTCAGGATCACTTCCCATGTCATCCTGGGGGGGTATCAAGCCATTTTGGGATTTTTTCCCTATCTTAAAAGCTCCGAACAACTTTTTATTCACAATTTGCAGTCATTTAAAAGTACTTGGCTGTAGCTTTTAAGCTCAGTTTCACCCTTGTTTTGCACATTTTTACTTAAAACATCCATTAGTTAATTACCCAGGACACCGCTTTACCTTGGGGACCCATTCTGGGTGATTTTCCAACACTTTAAGGGAGTGAAAAGATCATTTTTCACTTTATTTAGTTCTCTATCCTAAAAATCAGTGAGCTTTTTTTCATCCTATTATCCATAATTTTCACTCTCCAGGCCATTTTGGCCATCTAGGAACCTGAGGGAGGACAACACCCAGGGTGGGTGGTCCTGAGAAAGACTTCTTATAAGTCTTTCACCTCTCTTTTTTCCCCTTCATTACCGCCTCAGGAAAACGATCACCTGAGGTACGAGTAGTCTCTACCTCTTGCCGAGCTATCAAATAGGTTGTAACCGTCTTCACGGTCGGATCTGCCCCAACGGAGATATTTTGCTTATAACACCCGCCTTTTTCTGGAGAACATACTGGGGAGCTTGCAAACCACTTTATATTTTATTGTATCCCAAGCTTGTAATGAGCATTAGACCCAAATTCTTTAAGTTCCTTTTCCTACTTGTTGAAAAAAAATTGTGGCAAGGTCTTTGAGTGGCCCTTTGGAATTTTTCTTTGGTACTTGTTATAGTTTAGTTCCCTTGCAATTTTCGTTGCATCTAGGAGTCATAAATACTATCGAGTATTTCTTTTCCTCTTACCTTGTCATTTTCCGATTTTACTTTTTTGAACTCACGTGAGAAGTTATAAATATGTCATACCTTACCTTCCACTTCAAGAAGAACAAAAAAAAAATGATTTGTTTTTAGTTGGGTTAATCTACATTGTGTTAGAAAGAGTAGGATTGTTGGTGATACACCTCTTGTACTAAAAGTACTTACTTGATCCCCTTGCAAGATGGTAGGGTGGAAGTATCTTAAGACTAGGGAAACAGTTTCCCCCAGGAATATAAGAAGTCAAATTTCACGAAAGAAAACAAGTAGTGAGACACATACACCTAGGAAACCAGGGAAACTCGTTACCTCTACAGTGAAAACTGAATCACCACCTTCCTCTTCTCCTATTCAAAGACCCTTACTAAAGAAATATTTAGTTAATCCAACAACAGTTACTAATCCTCAATTTTGTTCTCCCATCATTTCAACAACTGTTGTTGTTGTTCCCATAGTTATTTCGATGGCAATGCCATGGAAACCCGAGACTCCTTTGAGGTTGTCCATGCCTCTTCATGAAATACCTACGGATTCCCCAAATAGGCTTCCTAAGTTCAGTGACACTGGTACATTGAGTGCTGAAGAACATATACAAAACTTCTATGATGCATTAGCACTTATGGACATAACAATTATCGATGTCATCATTAGAGTTTTTGTAAGAACTTTTGAGGGTGAAGCAGCGAGATGGTATCTCTTGCTTCCCAATTATAGTATCCCATATTGGGACACTATGATCCAAGAATTCAAGAAACATTTCCAAGGGGAGGATGATGTGGCTTCCCTGCTTAGGAATTTCACAACCATGTCCATCCATGAGAGTGAGAAAATATGGAATTTTAATCAATGCTTTACCTCGACCTTGAATAGGATCCCAACTGCTTCCCAGTCATCTGAGAACAAATTTGTTCCATTGTTACATGACCATTATGAATCTGAATGTAAAGTATATATTGAAATATAAATCAATACAAACTTTAGATGCGACCAAGACTAGCACCCTAGAAATTTAAAGAAACATGGAGGAATCCAGTATGATTCCCTCACCTTTAGCGCAACCCCATTTTAATGGGATACCTAGGAATGATGTACCTCGAAACGAGGGTCCTCGGTATGAACCTCCACCTACCTAGACTTTGAGGATTGAAGAAAGGGAAAGTTCATAAATGCTCAAGTTGTTAATGAACATGAACAATCAAATACTTTCCCTTAATCAAAAGGTGAATGAATTGCAGTTTTCTTCTACTCTGAGGCTAAGACCTCCTTTCCCTCCTACTCCTCCTCCTGGGAAACATGTTGTTGAAGTGGATTGGTGTCACTTTTTCCAAGACTTTCATGATCCCAAGTATTGTTACTTGTATACACGTCACATGGAATTGTCTAAAAACAACAAATCCCCACTACCTCCAGTAAAAAACAAGCTTGTTTCCACTTCCCAAAACGACCAAGTTAACATGGAAGACTCTATTCCCTGTGATGATGATCCTCTTTCTTTCAGAAGATTTTTTGTAGAAACTAGGAGTCAAGCCCCTAAAACCACTCTGCAAGGGGTGGAAGAGGCCTAAAGTGATCCCAAGGACAATGAAAAGGAAAAAATTCTCGCGAATGGTAGATTACCTTCCCCTACAAGGAATAGGGTTCCATGGACCCCAAATAAGGTAAATTTTCCTAATAATCCACCACCTTGCTTCCCAACACTGGTACCTTACAATGTCTCTGAAGATCTAGTGAAGGTTCCTACCCACATGACATTACTATATGCTATTAGAACACCCGCTCAGTTTGAAAATATTTCACGGGTTTTACAAGAATCCCCTACTCCACGAACGGAACAGAGAGTTCCTCTTTCCAAAGAGTCCACTTCTCAACCTAGGGAAGCATATGATGTTATCGATTTAGACCCTGGGGTTCCTCCTTTCTATATATCAGTTTTGATTTTTGATTTTGTGCTATATAACTATGTCGCTGACACAGGAGCGAGGTACAATGTCATGCCCGTTTGAGTCATGAGAAAACTAGGACTTGAATGCACAAGCCCATGTAAAGACCTATTAGCTTTGGATTCTAGGACTATGGAAACCATGGGTTACATTAAGTACTTATCCATTACTTACGACCAAGCTCCAGAGGTGAGCATGCTCATAAACGTGATTGTAGTAGATATACCTGATGCATATGGCATGCTTTTAGGGAAGGAGTCGTCCAGCAAAGTAAAAAAGGATCATTACTTCATGGAGGGAACCCACTTCACCTTTCCCCGTAGGGGTGTTGAAGTTGTTATTAGGAGGGAACCAAAGTACCGAGAGAAAGTTTTACCTACTTCCTATAATACGAAACATGTGTCTTTTCAAGATACAGGTATGGGTACGTACACTGTGTTATCTGAGGAAGATGCACATGTCCCTCCTTCTGAGTTGGAAGAAATGGTATGGAGTATGGATTTTGATGGTGCTAAATACAAGCACAGATATAGGGTTGGGGTCCTTTTGTGTGATTCCAAGGGAAAAGCAATCCCTTTCTCTTTTGGGTTATAATTCCCTAACACTAATAACATGTATGAATATAAAGACTTAGTTCAAGGCCTCCAAAAGGCCTTAGAATTAGGAATATGCCATTTTTTGGTGACTGGAGATTTTGAATTTGTTGTGAATCAAATTAGAGATAAATATGAGGTTCATAACCCACGCCTCAAACAATACAACCGAAGGGCTATGGAAATTATTAAGAAGTTCTTATATTTCAACATTCAAGCCATGCCTAAGGTCGGTAACCATATAGTTGATACTTTGGCCTTGGTTGGCTCTTGCTTTAGTTTGGATTTCGTAAGGTCTATCGAAGATATAAAGGTCAAAATTTTACATAGACCTGCATTACCTGATAATGTCGACTCTTGGCAAGTTTTTGAAACTGACGAAAAAATCTGTAAATTCATTCAAAAAAAGGAGGAATTCGAAGATTTACATATCAACTATGAGTGGGAAGAGGAAACCGGGAACCTAATCCAATTGAAAACAAATAAGATTCCCCCTAGTTTGTCAGTATTGGAATCCATGTTTGATTCCAATGATGCTACTACTTTTTCACCTAGTATCAATAGTGAATCTATTAGGAAGGTGCGAGAAGCCATCCCTATTAACTTGGGAACTGAGAAAGATCCAAAATTGGTCTATATAGGTTCACAATGCTCCCCTTTTGAGATCACTCAATTCACGAAACTCTTGACATAGTTCAAAGATGTTTTTTCTTGGTCCTATCAATACTTCAAGGTTTTCAATATGCAGGAGATAGTCCATGCCATACCCATAATCCCTGATTCGAAACCTTATAGGAAGAGACAAATAAAGAAAAACCCTTCTTTGGAACAAACAATTAAATCTGAATTGGACAAGATGGAAGCATCTAGGGTCATTTACCATGTCCATTACTCACAATGGGTATCAAATTTGGTTCCCGTTAGGAAGAAAACTGGTGATATTTGTTTGTGTGTCAACTTTCGACATTTGAATAGGGTGTCCCTAAAAGACAATTACCCCATTCCACAAATGGAAGAGATCCTCCAACAAGTCTCTGGGACTCAAATGATGTCCCTTTTATATGGTTTCTCAGGATACAATCAAATAGCCCTCAAGCCTTCTGATAGTCATAAAACCACCTTCACCACTCATTGGGGCATGTATGCATATAATAAGATTCCTTTTGGATTGATTAATGTTGGTAACACATTTCAACGTGTCATGGCCATTGCTTTCAAAGTATTATTGGGTAAGATCATTGTTGTCTACTTCGATGACCTCACAGTCTTTTCCAAAGAAAAAAGTAATCACTTTGATCACCTTAGGCAGGTTCTCCTTAGATGTCATAGGTTTGGCATATCTTTAAATCCTAAGAACACCATTTTCGGTGTTATGGAGGGAAAATTTTTGGGTCACATCATTTCTCAAGAAGGTGTCAAAGTTGATCCCGAGAGAGTGATAGAAATAAAAAATATGCCCTTACCTACTAATAAAAAGGAAATACAATCTTTCTTTGGAAAGATAAACTTCCTGAGACGCTTCATTCCTGATTTTTCTCAAGTATTTAAACCTCTAAATCATCTTATGAAGAAATACATTCGATTCAAATGGGACCCCCTACCCGTTAGGATTTTTAATCCATTAAGAAATCCATTGCTTTTCCCTCTCTATTAATCAGTCTTGATCCCTCTAGAGACTTTGTCATGTACACTAATTCATGAGAGGAGACAATTTCTACAATCTTATTGCAAAACTATCATGAGGCAAATCTTAGGCCAATCTCCTTCGTGAGACAAAATTTGAAGACACACCAACTAAACTATTCTACACCGGAGAAACATGGTTATTGTTTGTATAAAGCCTTGGAAAAATTTTGACATTACATCCAAGGCCATAAATTTTAGTTTTTTGTGCCTACCTCTCTCTTAATGACTTCTTTGAATCAAACTGACTTGCATTGTAAGTGATCCAAATGGATCATGTGCATGCAAGAGTATGACTTGGAAATTAAACCAATGAAAACCATAAGGGGGACAAGGTTGGTTGTATTGTTAACCCAATCCCATCCTTTGGCCATAGTTGAATCACCTCAAGTAGATGACTTGCTTTATTTCAAAGAACTAGTTAATGAAACTGAGTTAGCCTCACAACCATGGTACGGACCTATCATATATTTCCTAATCAATGGTGTGTGCCGACCAGACATGGATACTAAATCCAAACAAACACATCGTTTGCAAGTTGTCCAATATGTTTTACAAGACTGAATCCTTTACTGAATAAACCTTGATGGGGTTTTGTCATGATGCTTGAATCGTGACCAAGCCCAAATGGCACTTGAACAATGCCATTCCGGGATTTGTGGAGGTCACTTTTCATCCAAAACCATTACAATTTTTTTTTTACATGCAGGTTATTTTTGGTCTTCACTCCACAAAGATGCCCATTTACTAGTTTGAAAATGTGAAGCTTGCCAATGCTTCACTGGGAAGCAAAAGTTAGTTGCCTTAACCCTTAGGCATATTGAATTCCAAGTCCCTTTCACAATATGGGGCATGGACTTTATTGGGCCAATTTCACTACCTTCCAGCGTTGGTCATGTATTCATCCTAACAACCACAAACCACTTTACAAAGTGGGCTGAAGCAATCTCTCTTAAGAATGCTACGAGTCAACAGGTGGTAGAATTCATTGAACGTAACATTTTATCTCGTTTTGGAACCCTTGTTGAGATATTAACTGATAATGGATCATCTTTCATTTATAATGTCATGCTCCACCTTGGTGTTACATATGGCATCTAAATTTTTCGATCTTCCACCTATTACCCCCAAGGTAATGGATTGGTTCAATCAACAAATACAAATCTGATTCGGATCCTTAAGAGGACAGTCAAGGATAACACGTGTTATTGGCACACAAAGTTAAACTTTGATTTCTGGGATAATCTTATAACCCCTAAGACAACAACATGTCAAAGTCCTTACACTCTTGTGTATGGAGCTCATGTTGTCCTTCCTGTTCACTTACGAATTCCATCCTTGAGGTTGGCTATTTCTGAGGAAGAAGATGATTTCCAACCGTTACAACATCGTTTAGACACACTCATCGAACTAGAAGGGGTAATAAAGGATGCATTCCGACACCTCCAAAAGAAGAAAGACATTGTTAAACATTCTTTCGATAAAAGAGCCACAATGGTAAATTACAAAGTAGGAGATGATGTCTTATTATGGGATGAAGCACATGACGCCCCATCCAAACATCGCAAGTTTTATTCTTTATGGTTGGGTACTTACACAATCTACGAGGTATTAAGGACAAATACTTTCAGATTAAAAACCTTGGATGGCGAACCACTTCAATTCACTGTGAATGGTCATCACCTAAAGTTATTTTAATCATGAGAGGCCTCATCATCTTGTACACAAGTCACCATTTGTTCTTTCTCTATTTGTATGTATTCAATGTTACTGATTTTCCTTCTTGTATGTATTTTGTGTTACCTTTTCATGCTTATATATATCCCCTTGGTTTCAATCTTGAACCTTTTTTCCCGTTGGCTTCGATCTTGAGCCTTTTTTCCCCTTGGTTTCAATATTAAGTCTTTTTCTTGTTTGATTTTGATTTTGTAGTATAAGCCCCTTTATTATTTTTCCATTAGTTTTAGTCTTTTCATTTTAAAATGTCGTAGGTTGTCTTCTTTTTTGTTTGCTTGGTGTTCACTGCGAAGGATACTGTCGTTATTTTTGGGTGGTTGCTTGAAAAGACTAAACTCCTAGAATCCATTTTATCATACTTGACATTTTGGGAAACTTTTTCTTAAATTCATCTTAAGTGGGAGTAAACCTGGTTGTTATTTCATTAAAGTCAGCAGGGAAAGTCTAAGGAGGTAGCATATCATTCTCTGGTGAAGCTGAAAACCATGATAGCATGATGGCTTACATAGCTATGTGATTGCAACTGCGCATTACCTGACCATTTACAATCTAATTTATCCAAGCAACAGTCATTTTACTACAAAGTTACATCACTTATGAGCACTTGATATTTCAGCACCTATTGCCACAAGTTTTTATATTTGTTTGTTCCCTTGTTTGACTGGTTTGCTTGCTAGTTTTCCTCCGGTGGGTCGTTGATTTCAAAAAAATCCCCATTTTCTTGTTTGTGTGTCGAGAATTGAAGGTATGCATGAGAATTTGTGTTTATCCAAGGTTCACCTTAAGCCTCAATTCTCACAGTTAATCCATAATCCGGGTGAGGGACCCATGTCACTTGGGCCACATTGCTCAACAAAACCTGGGTCATTATTCCCATTCTTCTATCTTATGTGAATCTCACTATAAATTATGTTGTATATATTTACTGCACCACTTTCATTCTTCGGTTATCCAAAATGTGAAAAATGGTCCTTATACTACAGTTGAATTCCCCCCTCACGCACATCGGTCACTTTGAATGTATAAATTTCCACCGAGTATTCCCGCCTTTCACGCGGGTGATCCCATTTTTCTACATGATTTGGAAGGCATTTCCTCTCTAGTGCCAAGAATGTTGACCCAAAAATATGCTCTAGGCTCAACATGGTGTTTTACACAGTCACTTCTCCACAAACGTCCCTTGGTGCTAGTTGAAGACAATGGTGGGGGTCATAGTTACTATGGCCTCTGCCCTTGAAAGAGTATCAGTTGGTTACCTTAAGGGATTTTTGAACCTTCCTATGAAATGTATTCCTCATGTCAAGATTGTTCGATTCAAGTTTCATTAGCTAAACACACATTTTACAAGAATTTTAACAACGACCCCCTTTGCCCATCACTAGGAGGGTCCCTTGGGGGCAGGGTCCTTTTACAAATAATAAGATGAAATTTGGTCATAATTCAGGAATTAAAATGTTTCCATGTTGTAGGGAACAGGACAAGGTTTCCAATGGGCTATCATGAGCCTTATTTCGAGTCCGTATAACCCCGTACAGAAGGCACAAAGTTAGCATCACCTGAATGGCTGAAACCAATAACTGTGAATTCCTGATCCGATTCTATTCCAATTATTGTATCAAAAGGAAAATCAAACCCATACATGGTGTAGGGAAGTGCGAGACCTTTCCAACGGTATGTCCCATGCTTGGTTTCAACCCCCAGTTGGTAAGAATGATCTTTCGCAAGTTCATGACCAATTTTGGACACCAAATCGGTTGCAGTGCTTCAGGGTTTAAAAAGTGTTGGTAAATGGTTTTAAATCAGATATTCTATGATGCCACACTGTAATATACTCGAATACCTTTCCAAATAATCCTCATTTTCCTCATTCTGACCTTGGATGGCCTGGTTAGATCTGTCACAAGTTGGTCAATTATTACGAGCAAATCAAGGCCACCAACTCGCATGGTAGGTTTTCATGATAGATAAAACAACCATTAATGGCCCCCAGAACACAAATCTATGGTCACCTCTTCTAATTACTCGTTGATACCTTTCTGACGATACCTCATTTTCCTCAATTGGATATTGTATGGAGATTTGGAACCTTTCGCAAGATTGGGTATCATGTGGGCCCACCAACAAGTCAGGGGTTTTAAGAGACCATTATTTCGGGCTGAATTCTTTGGCTTAGGTGGCATTATATCAGGTTGGTGACTGTATATTCCTGAAGGACTCATCGAGACATTTCCAATAATGTGCCATGCGTCTGATTCTGAATCTGTCTCATCGGGAAACATTTTTGGGCTAAGTCAACAATAACAGGGTCAAAGTCAAAGTCAAAGTCAAACTTTGACTTGCACATTTTCCAAGAAATATAAAAAAAATAATTGGAAAATTTTACAAAAACATTCAGAAAATTGGAAAATGGAGGAGAAGGCACATAGCCTCATGAAATTTTTGGAATTTTTTTTTTTTTTTTGAAAAATTGGAAAATTCAAAACCCCCCCTCTCCCAACTCTCAAGCCATTTTGACAGTTTGGCCAAGGGGGGGAAATCTACAACATGAATCAATGACAGTAGAGGGAGTTTTTTATGGCCATAGTTGCATCTCTGTAGTGGCCAGCTAGCTTCCATGCAACAGTTTTCAAACAATGAACCAGGTAACCCATCAATCCCAGTTCAAAAAAAAACAAAGGAAAATTTGTTGGTTATGATGTAATCTTGCATGGAAAAAATTGTGTTTTTACCTCCAAATTGGTATTTCTTTGCCTGGTTCAGTTGTGGTGTGTGAAAAATATGAAAAGGAGAGGGGATTCAAACCCCTTGGGCACCATTCCCAAGCCTCCATGGCTCCTTTAGACTTTTAAATTCTAAGTTAAATGTTGAATATGCAGGCTTGAGCAAGTCATTGTGGCACAACACCCCTACCTCAGCAGGTTCTGCATGACCTCCCGGTCTAAGGATCGTTATTTTATCTCCCCTTTGATTCTGATTAACTCTTTGATTCCCGCAAGAATATTCAACACACTAGTGTTTCCACAGGTCCTTCTTAGGGGTTACGCCTGTGCGAACAAGCACTGAGTGAAAACTCTTACCCACGTGACCAGCTGATGTGACCACAACCTTCACATGAAAAGGTGTTTCAAGTTTCGTGACTTCATGACCCTTGATGTGGGCTTCCTCTGACTCCTTTTATCCTAAAACCTCGAAAAGGCTAATGGGTATATGACTCCTCCCTTTGACTTTTCTTTGATGTGACCCCAACTGCGATCCGGGGCCCAATGTTTCGGCAGCTCGGGATTTCTCATATCGACGAGTTGCAATGCAACGACTCCCTTCAACGAAAGATGAAATCGTGATGAATCCTTATCACAAATCAACGGTCTTGAGCTTCCCATGATCTGAAGGTCCTGTTTCTATCAGGACTATGCGAATCAAAAGTTCACAACTCTCGAATCCAAGTCACAATTTTCTCCACGCCCTGAATTTCGGAATGATGAAATTCAATCATGAGATCAATGGATCTCGTTGATCCAAATCCAATGGCTACTATTCCTCCTGAGCTTATGAGTGCTGAAAGACACTCATCCTTAATATCCCTATTGATCTATAGTATCCAATGGTCAATGGAACTTTAGCGATTCTCCCTCTGAGAATTTCAACCATCCATTCAAACTTCTCAAGGACTCTTGCTCAAATACTTTGGCGTCTTTTCTTCTGAACTTTGCTTCTGTGAGGCGACTTCAAACCTCATTCTTCCTTTGAACTTCTCTCAATTCTCTATCCTTCCTGAGCTTGACCTTTGCTATAGATTCAAGGCATCAAAATTATTCTTGCGCACACTCCTTGCGGCATTCACAATAACCCTTGGTTATTCGACACTTCTAACTCTATGCACTCCTTGCAACAACAAATCTTCAACCTTTCTCCTTGGTTGAGTAAGTCTAAGAATTAGACCAGCCTGTGCATGCCTTACATGGATCTATGTTATACCTGCACTTATGATGGTATAAGAATCAATGATATCCCTCCTGAGTTCTTTTGAGATGAAACCCAGAACTTCGTCAATGCACTCCTTGCGGAATTACACTACATTCTTTGCAGGAATTTCTCAGGAAGAGAAACAATTGAAACTTATACTTCTCCTCTCTCAGACTTCATACATTCAAGATGAAATCAAAGCATCCATACACATAACATTGAAACGAATGCATAACAGAGAATATAAACAGACTGTAAACATACCCTTCAATATATGTAAACAGTGACCATGACACACCATGAAATGGAATCAAATCATTCTTATATTAATTCTAGTGCTCCCATACATGGGTTTAATAGCAACAACTATCTGCTTATACAAATCTTACAATCTCTTTTCTCCTATTCTCTTTCTCTACCACTTACGATTATATGAATAATAATCCTGTTATACAATACATACGAGGGTGTCTTTTACAGGTTTTCCCTCGTACAACTCTAAGCTATCAAATAGAAATTAAAAGCTATCTACTTTACATTCATTACAATTAAATGCATTTATAACCGACAGATGAGAGAAACACTCAAGATCTGTTTACAATCTCCAAAACATAAATGCAAATACGTCTTTTCAGATATTACATTAATGTTCCTTTGTTTAAATTCAAAATGTGCATTGGTAAAATTCTAGTTGTCCCCCGCTTTGTGTTTTCTTTGTTGGCTCGCTTACGATTCTCCTGCATCATACTCCCTTGGCTGAAAAATTCATGAACTCATGTTCATGAGCTCCTGCACCATCTATCCATGTTTCTGGATCTCTACTTCTCTTTCCCAACTTGCATCTTCAATCGGGATTCCTTTCCATTTGATCAAATACTCAAAATATGTTTCTCTCCGGGTCTTTTTACCAACTCTCTGATCAACGATCTTTTCCACCCGCGGATTTTCATCTACAGGCATCTGTTTGATCCATTGAAATTCATTTTGATCCTATGAACTCTTTGTTCCATCTTATTTATAAGGATACAGATATGCTATGTTGAATATGGGCAATATCCCTACCCCATCTAGAAATTCTATTTCATAAGCATTTGCCTCAAACTTTCGCAAAATATTACATGGTCCAATTTTCTTCATATTTAGCTTATTATATGTTCCCCTTGGGAACCTTTCTTTTCTAAGATGTGCTAAAAATAAATCTCCCAGTTCGAACTAAAGTTCTCTTTTGTTTTGATCTACCCTGCACTTGTATTCCTGGTTGGATCTATTTAATCTCTCTCTGATTTTATCGTGGAGCCCTTGCATCTCTGCTGCAAAATCCTCTGCTCCAGCACTTCTGAACTCACTCTTCTCTAAGTCTCTCAAATCAGATACTCCTCTCAGTTGCATTCCATACGTAATCCAAAATGGGCTCCGTCCTGTGCTACGGTTAAGTGAGTTGTTATATGAAAATTCCACATGTGGCAAAACTTGATCCCACTAACTATGATGTTCAGCTACTAGACTCCTCAATAAATCTCCCAGAATTTAGTTCACTAACTCTGTCTATCCATCCATCTGAGGATGATATGTTGAGATAAAAGATAAGTTCGTCCCCAAATTTTTCCATAGGGTCCTCCAGAAATGACTAACAAACTTGGTATCTATGTCTGAAACAATGCTCTTGGGTAAGCTGTGAAGTCTAACAACTTCTTTGAAAAACATATTTGCAATGTGAGTTGTATCACTAGTTTTCTGACATGGTATGAAATGTGCCATTTTAGAAAATCTATCGACTACCACAAATATGGAATCACAACCCCTCTGTGTCCTCAACAGTCCTAACAGAAAATACATACTTATCGCTTCCCATGGCCTCTCTGGTACTGGTAATGGTTGATACAGTCCTGTATTCTTTCCTTTCCCCTTTGCATGTTGGAAAATCCTACATTTATTCATGAACTTCTGGACATATGTCCTCATCCCTGGCCAATGGTATAAATTTCTCAGTTGCGTGAATGTTTTGTCATGGCCGAAATTTCCATCCAATCCCCCACTATGGTTTTCCTTCATAATATTCTTTCTCATAGAACTCTTCAGGATACACAATTGATTTCCCTTGAATAACAATCCATCTTGAACCATATATTTGATCCATTGGCTTATGTTTCTGAGAACTGGATTCTCACATGCTTCATAAGCTTCTTTAAAATCTAGATAATCTCTATACATATCCTTCAGATTATCAAAACCTATGGTATTCACATGAAACTCCTATAGAATCAAACATTTCCTGCTCAACGCATCAACAACCTTGTTAGCAGTTCCAAAAATGTTCTTTATAACAAAAGTAAAATTCTTCATAAATTCAACCCACTTCGCGTGTTTTTGGTTCAATTCCTCCTATCGCGTTATGAATTGTAAATCATGGTTATCGCTATACAAGACAAACTCTTTTGGAACCAAGTAATGTCTCCATTTATTCAGTTTCTGTATGAATGAATAAAATTGTTTATCATACGTTGAATACTTCATATTTCTCTCGTTCGACTTCTCACTGAAGTATGCAATCGGTCTATTATCTTGACTCAAGACTGCTCCAACCGTGAATCCACTTGTGTCACATTTGACTTGGAATGTCTTACTGAAATTTGGCAGAACCAAAATGTTAAGCCCTAATGTTGGCTCATTACCCCTTAATTGGGGAATATTATATTAGTAATTTTATTTTATTTATGTCATCTTTAGGCTGTTAGTTGTAATTATACTTCCTAGTCTCCTATATATACCAAGGAAACATTTTCATTTTGAATCATCTTGTACTTGAACATTTAAGTGGGGTAAAAGGAGGTTTCCCCCTCGAAGATGCTTATTATCTGAAATTATCTCTTTTTCAAGGCGTTGAGTACTTTTTTTGAGGTTTTTCTATGCTATATTGATATTTGGTTCTTAACATATGGTATCAGAGCTCAAGGTCTTGGGGTTTCACTGCTACATATGAGACACCTTGGCATTTTTGCTATAACTTTTTTTCTACAACGTTTTAGAAGGAACGGATTGAAATATATTTAGTATATGGATCAAGGTACGTTTGGTTCAAAATTTATCTCCTGAGGCCTTATACTTTTGGAGATATAGCCTGTACAAGATAGGGTTCTAGAATCACCCTGAACTAAGTCATTGCGGAATTCTCACTATAAAAAGTTTCTGTAACGTTTCAAACCCTAAGCTCTGGAGACTATTTACAAAAATTAGTAAGGTATCTGTGGTAAAAAGTTCATCTTCTGGGTTATCTTAAATTTGTAGATACACCCTATGTAAGATAGGGTATCTAACTAGTCCTATTGACTAATCTCAAGAAGGTGTTCTAGGTAAAAAAATCATAACTTATTCCTAGAGTATCCAAATTGAGTGGGACTGGTTGCATTGGATCGTGGACAGTCTATAGTATTTCAGGTCTGAGTTTTAGAATATTATATCAATTATTTTGTGCGGGGCACGGTATACAAATGAGATCTCCTGGAAAGGCCAAAAATTGACAAGTTATGGGGAAGTTACCGCAAATTCCACTTGGCACATCCAATTTTTATCAGACCTGTGGCATTGCATAGAAGAAATATCAGAGAACAACATAAAAAAAAAATCAAAATGAAGGTTCAAAAGTGATACTTGGCCAACATGCCACCCAAAAAGGAAACTTCTACACCAACTAAGCCTCCAGAAAATCCTACTTGGACTCTTGATGAAGGTGAAGAAATGCATAGGTACATAAATGATTTACAAAAGAATATAGTTACAAACGATGAACTACAAGAGATGATGGAGGGTTTAAGAGGGGATATCATGGAAGTATTGAAAAATTCCGTAATAGAGAAGACACCTGAAAGTGAAAATGCATCCCATGAAATTCATGATGAGGACACAAGGAAGGTGAATCAAGAATGGCGAAACTCCAACTTTGGTTTGAATACCAACCACGTTCCTAATATTGATATGAGGAAGTTTGATGGCAAGGACCCAATCACATGGATACTTCAGATGGAGCAATTCTTTGATTTCCATAATGTGCCACATACACAAAAGGTACGAATTGCTTCTTTATATTTAGAACCTAATCAATTTGTATGGTATCAATGAATTTTTTCTCTCAAATCACTTGTCACTTGGACAATTTTCATAGAAGAAATGATAGCACACTATGAGGATACAAGGAGCAATACCTTCTTTAGCCAATTGATAAATCTCAAGCAAAAGGG
>SNQJ01S0005198.1:0-29167 GCA_010110895.2 Picea sitchensis
ACATAGAGAATTGGCTAGTGGACTACTTCATAAAAAATCAGGACATCGAAGAAGCATTACATGGTATTTCCCTTTATTTACGAAACTTGGAGGGCGAGTTGTTCAATACCAAAATCTAGCATGAGATTAATGTGGCACCAATGAAAAATTATATCGAATAATGGTTTAAGAAAGTGATCGACAAATTGACCATCGAGGGGAAAGAAATAGTTGAGACGGTTCCTGTAACTTTTAATGAAGAAAATAAAAGGAAACAAACAAGCAAGTGAAAATGATGAGAGACCATGATAGTAAGTTTATGCTGATCACATCCTTCTTTCTTTATCAAGTCCTTCATCCAGTTATTCCACCTCTTTCACTAGAAAGGTTTAACCAAAGACTGATAACTTCGCTTTTCTTCTTACCAGGTCTTGGTGTTCTTTTACTGCCCACCATCTTCCCTCTATAAGCTTAATTCTTGTGTATATTTTCTTTATGGTCCGCGGGAGCGCCAATCCCAGTCTTTAAGACAAACACATTTTAAATTTCAAAGAATATGTAATAGACTATATATTTTTTAGAAATTTCCAGAGAGCTACTTCGGGAACAATCTTGACTATACTTTGTAACCCTGAGTTTTGAATATAAAGTATTTGAGGTTGATCTATCATTATATTTATTTGAGTTTCCCATCTTCGCTCTGTTAAAGTTCTCTTATGCATGCAGACAATCTTCTTTTTATTTTTATTTGATCAGAAATATTTAGTCAAACTATGATGGATGTGAGGAAATTTTGCTTATTTTCTTAAATGTGTGAAGTGTGTGGTTCCTGGTCCTTTCTCAGGAAATTTATTTAAAAAGAGAAAAAAACATTTCCCTTTTATCTTTCCTGCAATATTTATATTTCTTTGAATTACTACGACAGACTTCTGCAAAGTCGCACATTCTAAATACCTAGAATTCCCAAGAAAATCTAAAAGAGGAGCACCACCTCTATAAAAACGCAGGGGGATTTACATCCTCATGAGGTTGTCATTTTGGTCCTAATGGATTCAAGCATCAACATTGTTGTCCCTCTTTTGGCTTCTACAATGATTGAGCAAGCCACGGTCGAGCTCAGCTAGAGTCTTGTTTTTGATTGGGAAACACATCTCTCACACTATTCTTTGTTATAATCTTGACTCCACCTGTGCTCCGGTAGATTCAAATAATAAAAAAGGACAATGTCTGGCCTATGCAATCCCTCTTAAAAGGTACAAAATAATCCAACAAATATCTGAAGACGGTATGTAGTTTTAATTAAAGAACGACATCCTCCTTGCAATGTTTTTCCCTTTGCCAATGAACAAGGTTGAGTGATATCGATCGAGTTCCTTCTCTCTCATGACATTAAAAATATTGTATGGATATAACAACAAATTATGCACAAGTTTTTAAAAAGTCACTTTTTGATTGACATAGAAAAATCTACGTAAAAGTTTATTGTATAGATTTGAAAGTATTTGGAATGATAAGAAGTTTTATGATATTGCACAAGAATTGGAGAGTATTTAAATTATATAATTGATTTATGAAGATAAGGATAAGAAAAAGTTTTATTTATAAATTATGTTTATTTCAAAGGGGAAATATTCATGTACTTTTAATACTTTACTAGTTCAAATTTTGAGAAGTTTTACTTCAGGAGATTTACATGTAATTTTGAAGTCAAATTTGCAAACTTAAAGTTGAGAAGAGTCCGGTGTAATAATCTCTCAAACTCTTCTTTCAACGAGACTTTTAAAGGGTCAAGGCCAAGCTCTTAAAAGTGATCTTTTTGCATGGAGTTTGTATTCTTTCTTTTTAGTGCCTTGTGTCTCTCTTTCATGGTCTTTTGAGGCTTATTCAATGTGGTGGTGTGATCATTAACTAGCAATTTTTCAAAGAGGCATTTTACCATCATGTATAAATTAATCAATCTATTTACAAAATCGGATAAGTTATATTTACCCAAGAATTACAAATCTTGGAGTCAGCACATGCATAACACTTTGATTTATGATGAATTATGGCATGATATTTGTGATGGAGATATTTCTCCAACTAACCCAACTGGTGTTGCTCCTTTAGCGAAATGGAAATTAAGATATGAAAAATCACTTTCTTTACTGCGCTCTTATGTAACTGAAAACATGTTTGTTCATATTGATAATTACAAAGATGCATGGTCTACTTGGAATAAATTCAAGAAGCTTTTTGATACTCATGTTGCATCTTAGAGCGTTGATGTACAAATAAAATTATTTAAACAAATATTGGTTGATAATGGTGATGTATTTCAAGGATAAAGAACATTCATAAGGAAATCATCAAGGGTGGTTTTCTTAAACTTGAAGACAGTTTTTTGGTCTCTATTCTGATAAATGGCTTGCCTCAATCATATAAGCATTTTCTTGAGACTTTGCAAATCATTGATAAGTTATCGACTGTAACTTTTGATTCGCTTAGTGAACTACTAGCTCAACATAGTAAAACATTTGGCAAACAAAAACAATCATGAAAGGATCTTCTTTTTACTAAAGACGAAAGATGTAGAGAAAGAGGTAACAAAATTTTGGAAATTTTCAGAATCAATCTTCTAAACGAGGTTTTAGCAGAGGTCGTGGTCAAGTTAGATGTCGTAGCAATTTTAATCCATAAAAGTTTCAAAGTAATCCTCCCAATAATAATGCACAATCAGGAAGAGTCAAGAATTTAAGTCAAGTGAGATGTAAGAGATTTTTAAGGATGGGACATTATGCATCAAATTATCTAACAAGAAACAATCAGGTGTCAAAGTTTAAGCAAACATCAAATTCAAATTCCCAACCATCAACTATATATGTAGAGGATCAATATTACCAGGATGACAAATATGAATATGTTTTTATAGCGGTTCAATGGGTAGATTTTGTAGCATCAGTTATTTCTCAAAATATCATGAGGGATTCATTTGAAAGTGATTGGATATTGGACACAAGAGCTACTCGACATATGACTTATCATAGAGATTATTTTTGGAATTATCAATATTTTTAGATAAAACTCATATATTTGGTTGATGATACAACTCATAGACCTCAAGGAAAAGGTTCATTCAAAGTCTTTCTCCCTAGAATTGGTGAAAATTGGATTTCAAATGTTTGTTATGTACCAAATTTTAAGAAAACATTGTTATCCTTAGTCACAATTTGTCTATTTGGACATCATATCATCATGGAATATGGTTTGGTCAAGATTAACTCGGAGAAGGATAACTTGGAAACAAGAATGACTGGATATGAAGATGGGAAATTACTAAGAATGAAGGGCAAAGTTATCCCAAGAAAGCATGATTCTTCAGCAACAGACAATTTCGAAATGTCTTCATTTAAATTATGTCATTTTTGATTTGGACACCTAAAATTTGATAGTCTCTTGAAACTTAAGTCTCAATATTTGTTAAAGGGTTTGCCAAATTTAAAGAGAGAAAATTGTAAGTGTGAATCTTGTATCTTTGGCAAGCAAAAGTGAGAATCTTTTCCAACCAGCTCATGGCGATCAACAAAGTATTTGTAGTTGATTCATAATGATATTTGTGGTCCAATGGAATATTCTTTCGGTGGATGTTGATATTGTATACTTTTCATTGATGACTACACTAGAATGACTTGGGTGTAATTTTTAAAGGCAAAGTCTGAAGCTTTTGAAAAGTTAAAAAAATTTCAACACATGGTTGAAAATGAAACTAAAGAAAAGGTTGCAACTTTGAGAACAAATAATGGATGACAATTCACTTCAACTGAATTCAATTATTATTGTTGAGACAATGTAATTAGGAGGCAACTAACAAATTCTTGTACTCCACAGTAGAATGGAGTTATTGAAAAGATGAATAGACCTATCATGGGCATGGAAAGATCTATGTTGCAGTATAAAGGGTTGAGCACAAATTATTGGGTTGAAGCAGTCCATACCACATTTTATCTCAGAAATTGATCGCATACATCAACTTTAGATGGAAAAACTCCTTATGAAGATTGGTATAGTTTCAAACCCAAGGTAAATCATCATAGGGTTTTTAGATCAACATGTTATGCTTTAGTCCCTAAGGAAAAAACAGCTAAATTAGAAAAACGAAGTATGAAGTGTATCTTCATTGGATACGCTGATGAAAATAAAGGGTATAGGTTACTTTTAGATGGAAATTCATTTTCGGTAAAGATGTAATTTTTAATGAAACTAAAAGTAAAATTTATGATGAGATTAATCATCTCCTTAGTCGTTTAGAGAAGAAAAACACTAAGGGTAAAAGTAAGTTGAACAAGTCAAGTCAAACATTTTGGTTTGAAAAGGACTTTGTTCCTTTAGAAGACATTTATTCATAAAAAATTTCATCTGATTCTTCTAACAATGAAACTACAAAGGACTGTTTCCATACTGAAACTTCAAAAGAATCTTCTCTAAATTCAAATACTTCAGAGGAAAGGAGAGTCTTGGTTTTTGAAAATACTCTTTTTAATAATAATAATGGTGATTCAAATCCACAATCCCCTCAACATAAGAGGCCAAATTGAGATGAACAACTTATCAAAGATTTTCATTCAGATGAATTGAACAAAATAGGGACTAGGGGATCTTCAAGATCAGAAGCTAATTTTTCTCATGCTTCCACTGAAACTGCACTTTTGTTGAAGTAATTGGACATAAAGGACGGAAGGAAGCAATGGTTAATGAATATGATCCAGTACTTGCAAATAGGACTTGGAACTTAGTTGATTTTCCACCTGATGTTAAACCCGTCAGTTGTAAATGGGTTTATCAAGTAAAGTACCAACCCAATGGTAAAATTGACAAGTGAAAAGAAAGACTTGTTGCTAAAGGTTTTTCTCAACAAGAAGGAATTGATTATGAATAAACTTTTGCACCCATGGATAAATGGAATACTATCAAAACGGTTATCAATTTGGCTGCACATAATGGTTGGAAATTACATCAAATGGATGTCAAAAGCGCATTCTTGAATGGTGACTTGAAGGAATATATTTTCATGTCTCAACCATAAGGGTTTGAAGTTGAAAGATAAGAACATAAAGTTTGCAAACTTGTGAAGTCTTTGTATGGCTTGAAACAAGCTCCTCGAGCTTGGTATGCAAAAATGGATGATTACCTACGAAAGGTGGGTTTTCAGTGAAGAGAATCAGATGATACAATGTATTTTTAAATGCAGGATAAGTGTTTGGTGATACTTGTACTCTATGTTGATGACTTAATCATAACATGAAATAATGAATCTTGCATCAAACAGGTTAAGGAAGAACTTAAAGCAGGGTTCAAAATGAGTGATTTAGGGACAATTCATTATTATCTTAGAGTTGAAGTATCTCAACATCCTAATCAAATATTCCTTAGTCAAACTAAATATTCCATTGAATTGTTAAATAAATTTGGCATGGAAGATTGTAAACCTTCTCTTACCCACATGGAGAAAAATTCGAAACTTTCAAAATTTGAAGGGGGGGAATTGGAAAACAATATAAGGTATAGGAAATTGATTGGAAGTCTCATTTATTTGATAAATACTCGACTATATTTTTCATATTTAGTCAGTATACTTTCAAGGTTTATGCAGGAACCAAGGGAAAGTCATTGGAATTCAAAAAAAAGGGTATTGAGGTACATTCAAAGTACAAAATATTTTGGTCTTCTCTACAAGAGAGGCAAAAATTTTACACTTGTTGGATATTCAAATGTCGATTTTGCAGGTGACATTGAATACGGGTTCAACAACCGTATCTTGGAATTTCAAAAAGAAAACAACAGTTGCAAATTCTTCAGCAGAGGCATAGTACATATCATCTTGGGAAGCAACATGTGAGATTGTATGGCGATGCAAAATTTCACAAGATCTTGGTGAAACTCATAAATCACCAACTACTTTATTGATCGACGATTAGTTAGCAATAAACGTGGCTAAGAATCCACTATTTCACTCAAAGACTAAGCATGTTGACACCAAGTACCACTTCATCCGATGGCTCATCATCAAAGACATCATCAAGCCTCAGTTCTATCCAATGTCTGAAGATCAAACTTTAGATATTTTTACCAAACCTCTTTGTATAATAAAATTCACTAAGTTTAGAGATGAACTTGGTATTTTTAAATATGAACTTTTGGATTAAAGGGGGGATTGTTGAAGTTATATAGTTTAAGTATTTTCCTAGTTTAAATGTTTTTAGAAATTATTGTATTCTAGTTTGTTAGGATAAGGACACATAGATTCTATATAAAGGACATCTATCATACTCATGTGATTATTTTTTCTCATATATTTTAGTTTAGAACTAAGCTAGATAAACAAGCTCTTTCTTCAATTGAGGTTAAGTAGCTTTTGAGTCCTCACTTTTGTTTGTAATTATATTTTCCTTATTAATAAAATTATGTATCTGAGGACACTTCTTCAACATCGAACCTGCCACCCCTGCCATGGTTTCCACCACCACACCCTGCCATGAAAAAACTGACATCGTAGATTTTCCATGGAAAAACTGCCACTGTGGCTCTACCATGTCACCTACCACGTGGATTTCCACATCACCATGACGTTTGTATATGAAAAAGTATTCAAATTTTTCTAATTTCACAAAAACAATTATGGTTTCCAAGAAATATTTTTTGCCAACCAAGGACCCGCCAGCTTGACATCCACGCAGAAGACTATCTAACCACTTGTAAGTCAGTCCAAATGGCCTAAGCACTGCAAATCGTGCTCTGATACCAATCTGTAACATACCTTGTACCCGCAAATCGAAAATATCTACTCCAATACCAATCTATCCCATATCAAACTACCCAACATTGTTCAGATACCTCTAAAACTTGCCTTCTTGGGCAAATTTGAATTTATGATACCATTTTAAGACTAAGGAACATGATAAATGCACATACAATTAACATGAAACATGCATGACAATAAAATAAACATCAAATAGGCCATGCACAACTATTAACAAAAGTTAGCATGTCATAAACTTATCACATAGATAAATTACTCAGTGGAGTATAAATTACAGAGAAACGCCGAAAGAACTTATCTTTTAAAGAAACAATCCATCAACTAGTTGTAGACATCAGACATTCCACCCAACCTTAGGATTTGTTTCACATAAAATATCTGCAACAGTCCACCCTCGAGATAAGGCTATGAATCCATAAGGATGGGTCCTAGTCCGACTCTGAGTTTCCCACACCAGTCAGCAATCAACTCTCACACTTTCTCAACTACACAACAATCCTAGTTTACCAAATCTCTTCCCCTTTAACCTGCACAACCCAAAGAATGAACCCCCTTCTTTGCAATGCAATCCCTCTGGTTGTTCCACTTCTTTCCAAGGCTCCAGTGCTACAGATCAGGAAATATCAATGCTGGAAAACCCAAAGGTTCTCAGCTATGGACAATCCTTTCACAACTATCAACATCTCATGAACACATGCATCAATTATTTTTTGGAATACCAGCAGTTCCTACAACCAAACTATCCATGGCTCACTAGCTCCATCAATTCATTTTTCCGTTCCCCAAACCTAGATCAAGAGTGAGAAAGAAATGAATGAATAATGGCCATCCCAATGAACCAACCGAGTAACAATGAAGTAACCGCCTAAATGACCAACAATAGGGTTTATGTAATCTCATGTCAGGGTGTAACGTGGCATCCACAAGAAGCTTATGTAACCCCCCATTTTCCCACTAAAACATATATGGGTAAAAATAGAATTATAATAAAAGGCTTAGCCCCTTTATCCCCCCTCTCTCATGGAATCATAGCCCCATATAACTCTGTACTTATCCATCTTGCAGCCAACTATGTATTTTTATTCTTAATATTCTAAGTATTACATTTCCTAGGCTCTCCATCCTTTTCAACTTTACAAGCTCTCCTAGAATTCATCAATTAAAACAATACATTATTAATTCGGGGCTCAAAACCGAGGTTTTACAGGTTCACTCCTATGATTCGAGGTAGTGTTGATAGGTCCAAAAGGCCCATTCAATCGGGTAAGGGAGAATTCCAGATGGCAAGTCCCAATTAGACTCACTCTCGTTTGGGATGGAATTTTAGACTAGTATATTGGCATGGTTTCCAAACTAAATATATTATCTAAATATGAATCTGAGAACCACAGGTTCTTAGATGAATTAAAATCTAAAATCAAACAAAGTGATGTTATCTAAAGTTATTTTAAGATGCAATTGTAAACTAAACTAATCTTATCCTAATTAGGATTTGTCTAAAGGAGATTGAATACAGTTAAGAACAATAGCCACTTGAATTATAAATAGTTCATAAATTCAAATGGTATGTAAGCGCAATAATATCGTTAAGAGACAATAACAATTAGTTTTCATTGCAAACGACAATATTATAACTGCATTCAGTAAATGAAACTATGACAATATGAGTGTATAGGAACATTGTAGAAAAAAATCATACACGTGAACATGGAGTACTCAAATTAAACAAATGCATTAAGAATAATCGAAAATACATTCACCAAAATCACAGTTCCAGAAAAGCCTCTTGCTCTTTATTATAAGGAGTAATAGTACATCCTTCCATAGAAAGCACAAAATTCCTTTCTCCTTTACATTCATCTCTTGTATGGAATATGAAGAGATGCGGTTCAAATTTTGTAGCTATCAAATGATTAACGAATAGTTATGACTCTTCAGTTCTAATTCTCGATTGGGTTTTACAGAGATTACAAAATTGATCAAAATTGAGGGTATTTACAAACATCATATTATCCATGGTGTTTGTGTTTAATCCTTGAAGTCCTTCCATAACTTGAAATCTTCTAATGCGTTATCCATTCTGCTTACTTGCATGTTTTCTATTTCAATTTCAACATGGCATAATGGATTTATCACTTCTGCTTTCTGGACTTGTTGTGCTTGTTGTATGAAATGCTCTATCAATGGGATTAGTTGATTTGGATTTACTATTCTTTTGTCCAATACCTCCTGATCAATTACTTGTGTTGATTCAATGGATTTCACACTCATATGTCTCCTGGTTTTGACATCTTCTATCATTGTGTGAGTCGATCCTGCCTTTTCTAAACTTGCCATATTTTCCATCCTGAATTGTACTAGTAAATCTTTTTCTACCCTGCATAACTTTTTGCAGGCTTGTTCCACTTGTGCTTGAGTCTCCTCCACGATATTGAGAACATATTTCTTGTGGTTAAGTACTATATGATATTTTATCTTCTACTTGGCGGTGTATACTAGCAATGTGTTGGGAAGATGATTACAAATGTTTTTCCATTGAATGATGTGATTATAATCATTTTGAACTTTCTGGTATTTTTCCTTCATGGCATGAATTTGTTGATATATATTCAAGTGGTCATACCAATTCTTTTGAAATTTGTACCATGAAAGGATTTTTTTTTTTGTTTATCCCTCGGTTATTCATTGGCCCTGATGGATTCTTCTCTGATTACCTCTGGAACTACAATTCTCTTTGTGTTTTCTTCTACAACCGTTTCCAGGAATTGATTATGATATTGCAATCTTTGAACTTTATCTTCAATTATTTTATTGTTTTTGTTGATCTCTAGTTTCTCTCCTTTGACTCTTAATACTTCTTGAGAATATGTGATCTTGAGTTTCTCTATATCGTTTTGATGTATATTTTGGTTTATCCCAACCCTTTTCTCAACCTCTGTAGCCAATTCTTTTTCTTGGAGTTGGAGTTGTCTCTTTGTTTCTTCTTTGTGAACACACTCAACTTACATGGCCTCCTTCTTGAATTCGTCAGAGATGGTGCTTTTAATTGTGTCTATGGAACTTTCAAGTTTTTTTATCCTCGATTTGGCTATATCTAGTGCTTCGGCCATTTCATAAACATACATAGAGTTTGCACCAACAAAATACATAAGGATCGATGTTGTTTAAATAGTATTATCTTTTGGGTTTAGGCATGCCTTCCATTTAATGTTTCTTTCAGTTGTATCCTGGATTCTTCTCCTCTTTTCCTTTTCACAGCTCTTTTCTGAATGGATTTAGTCTTATGACTATATTAATATTCTCCAACTACTACAATTGCACATTCAACTACCAATCCAGATCATGTGAGAGAAAAACGTTTTGGAATGGCTACCAATGGTGTTCATTCCTCCAAGGGAATTGTAACCAAGATGGTATTAGGGTCTATCACCGCAATCACATTGATTTTATCATGTCTTCCTTCCTTTTTTTCGGCATATTTTCCCTTTTCTTACTTGTTTTGAGCAACCAAAAGGGTTGGTACTTCATATTTTTTATTTTTTTATCTCAATTTATGTATTTGTTCGATTTTTGGACGTCGACACTGAATCACCTTCTCCATTTCCATTCTTATTTGAAGTCTGATATTGTTTTTCTTATTTCTGACTATTTTCTTTGAGCTTCAACCTTCTTCTTCTGTTGGTATCTTTCTTCAGCTTCATCAACCTTTCTAGCCAATTCTTCATCTTTCTACTTCTTTGTTAATTCTTCGGGATCATGCTTCTTTTTATCTTGTTGTAGCAGTGCTTCAAAATGTTTTATTCTCAAAACTCAGTCTGCATCCTCTTTTTTGTTGATTTGTTCCTTGGTTAAGTCATTGGGGATCCTATTTAATACTTCTTCAAAATGTGAAGCTCCTCGTAAAATATCCTTTGTATACTTGACCTCATGGGTTGTTTGCAATGCTAACTTGACAACCTTCATGTGATCATATACCAGATTCTAGAGGTCATGTCATTTCTTGTCTCCAGTGCACAAACATATTTATTCTAGGGTTTATACTTCCTTTTCAACTTGTCTTTTTTTTAGCATAGAGTATTGCCCTAAGTGAATAGGAAAAATTAGCTAGTACCTCTTATTTTTCTCTCACATGTATGTTGTGACCCCTTTGTCAAATTTATTATATGATACTTCCCTAGCCAACAATTTATCAGCCACATATTTGGGAAACAAATGAGGTGGTATCATGGCTCCATAAATTCTAACATATGTGTATTATTTTGTTATGTACCAATCTCCTATCTCCTTTAAAGCTCTAATGGATCCAGGAGATATACGTTGAGAGTGAAACCCAAATATATCTTTGTGCAAGGGAGAGAAGAAATAATCGTAGATATTATAAAAATGATTCTTGAAGTTCACTTCCTATAATTGAGAGCATTATACATGAATTGGGGATTTTCTTGAATTCCAAGCCCAATTGAAAGAAGGAAAAACATGTGCTACACAAATTGCATCTATGAGATAAGTTTTCATATAAAACCTAGGGTTTTCCATACCTTTATATTCTTTAAATCGAGTTGACATGATGAACAATAGAATATTTTCCCAATTGAATGCTTCCCCAGTTTTCATTATTGTATATTCCATCAGGAACCATTCCATTCTAAAATGGGTGCTGGTCTCTTCATCGTAGAGTTTGCTTATCATCACATTCATGATTTTGTAGGGATATTTCAAGTAGTGGATAGGAATATATCTTTTTCCCTTATTTACTGGACATTCTTCGTCTACGAACCAATCTTCCATAAGATATTCAAATTCTTTGTGATCGACTCCGAATTTGTCCAAGAAATATTTATCCAACGCGACAGTGGGTTCATGAGTTTTGTACCGAATCCTAAGGTCTTCTTATTTGAGAGACGCAATAGGCCCACCATAATCATTTACTATCATTCTTGTTTCTTTCTATGTGTGAACTAAGCACCATCTCACAACATCATTGTAAGGGAATAGGCTTGGGCGAGATGCAACAATATGTATACCACTTTGTTTGATATTATTGTACTTGTTAGTGTCCTCTTCATTGGTAGGATACTTATCATCTTGGAAAATTTCATATATATATCATGATATGTTGCATAATGTTCTCTTTCATCATGGTTGTTTGTATTTGTAATTTTGAAAGACTTTGTTCCTGGAACGATGGTAGGACCGACGACGACTTGATTCTTTGCTCTATGAGTCTGCATCTTGGAAATTTTACCACCTGCATAAATCACCATTCAAAATAAATTTACTTCATCATTGGTGTTGTTTTAGTTAAGAGTAAATTTCAAACTTGTTCAATACATACATGTTATTCTGAGAGGAATAAGTCACAACAGAACTTCCCCAACTTCTTTACAATAATGGAATTTATTTTCTTTGCAATTTCACAGCCAAATTTGTGTAGATTGTGTATTAACATGGTTGTTATATCGTTAATTTTCTCCACCTGGTGTAATTAATACCAGTTGTGTTACAACTATGACTGGGTCACACGCATACCATTTTCATTATATTCGTCACAATGGCGATCCATTATGTATTACCGTTAGCATGTAGTGGAAGCAATGTATTAAGGAGGGAAAAGTTTTCCGTTGGGATCGTAGCCAGTAAATAATCAATCAGGAAAGAGTTCTCCAACCTTGTCGTCAGCGACGAACACAAAATCATTTGTCTAGAGAGCATAGATTACAATGATATTAGTCAATGATGACAAACCTTTTATTAATGTTTACATTCGACAGACGTGTCAGCGTGTAAGGAGATGTGATATCCCTTAAGACTTGTGGTGTTACCTTTGTGAAATCAATGATCAATTTACGAAGGACTAGATTTTAACCAACAATGGTGTTTTTGTTCGACCATTAGTTGGTCTGAGCGATAGGAGTAGATCTTTGATGATATACCTTGAGTGATATCGTCATCGACAATCTAGTGAAATTTTTATGAATCCTTTATATAACATTCTCTGACGATGAAGAGTTTCTTCAAGTGAGACAGATTAATCAAACATCACCATGTGGACACACACTACTCCATGAACATCATCTCCTATAGCGTTAAGGTAACAGGGATAGGTGGGACCCTCGTGGAAGGCTAGGGGCTAACCCTTTTTTTACAGCTGAGCGGTCATCCATGTCACTGATATTTTTTTCGGGATAAAGGTTAATTCACAATGGATAAGATTTCAAAGTAAATTGTCGATGACGACGTCGGAGCTTTCGAATTTCTATAACACATGAGTGTTGGAGACTGGGTGTCAACAACTCAAGGAAGGATGAGGAGCTAAACAACTGAGCATAGTTTTGATTCCACAAAGGTTTCAAGGATATTAGGAGCCTTTGAAGGATTTTTTGTGATGCTTTTCGGTGGCGAGGGTATATTATACATCATATCTAATTTGACATTTGAATACAAGCATAATTCTCATAAATGGATAACTATTAGGGTAAAAATATTAGTACCTTGAAAATTTTTGGTAGTATGGGTACCCACTAAAACTCGAGAGTTTTAGTGGATTGTTTTTTAAGTCATAACAAATGGCGACTTGCTCGGAGAACCAATTATCTTCGTTCCATATTTACCTCCAAACTATGAATCTTTAATTGCATAATTTCTAAAAATTTGATAGGTGGATCTATATTACGTGTTGGGTTGTTATATTATTTGCAGTGAAAGTCTATTTGAGGTGGATCGACTTACAGTTGAATTTGAAGGAATAGAAAAAAAATCAAAGGTCGAGGTGGTTCGATCGGTTAAAAACAAATTCGAAGACACCGACAGTGAGTCAAAGGTCGAGGTGGATCAACCTGGTAAAGTCGAATTCAAAGACATCGAAAGAAATTCAAAGAGGTCAAATGACAAGAGGTCGATAGGCAGGCATGTGGAAACCGAATAAAGACCGAGTGAAGGCCAACTCATAGTCGATTAGTAATCTGAGTTGGCAGTCCACCGTAATAGAACCCCAAGATTCCAAGGATTTGTATCCAATGATTTGTGTGGATCTATAACCAATTTTGGGTGCCTTTTATTTAGGTTTTTTCCTATTGTAAAGCCTATAAAGAAGGTGGTTTGTATTTCTATACAAATTTTAATCATAGAATAGCCAATACTTAGAGGTTGTTAGTCATGCAGATGTAAGCCAAATTGGCTACAAGGTTGTTCTTGTATAAATAAAGAAGGTATAATTTTGATTATGTCTTAGGTGTGGACCAAGGTTAGGAATGTAACCTTTTATTCTGAATGAATAAGACAAGAAGAGAGAAGAATGCTCAAGGAATGTTGGTTTTCCCAGTTTGGGTTTCTAGGGTAAAATCTTTGTGTACTGTGTTTTTTATTTGTCATTTAATTTATTGATTAAATATTTCTTCCTCTCTTATGCTAGGTTTAGCATGGAAGTGTTCTTAATTTCCTAACATGTGGTATCAGAGCTTGGTTTAAAAACCTTGGATCTGAGCTAAACTAGGTTCAATAAGAGTCCTAAGTCAGAAATATTTAAAGATTGTGTTAAAGAATGGCGAGCAACTCAAGAATAGAGATCGAAAAATTCAATGGCCAGAATTTTGAGCTTTCGAGGCTGAAAATTGAAGATATCCTTGTAGATCGAGAACTATGGATAACATTCCATCTAGGTACCATGCCGACAGGTATGTCGACAGAAGGATGGGAGAAACCCGAGAGAAGGGAAAGGAGTATGATTTGACTTTGTCTTGTAGATTCAGTATTGTTGAATGTCTTAAGTGAAGATTCAGCCAAGAAACTGTGGGACAAGTTGGGGAGATTGTACCAGTCGAAATCCTTGGTTAATAAGTTGTTTCTCAGAAAGAAAATACATCTTCTGAGAGTGAGTGAGGACAGTTCAGTGACTGAGCATTTAAATGTGTTTAATACCATTATAACCCAGTTATCTTCTGTGGATATTAAAATCACTAAGGAGGAGAAATGTGTTAGCCTATTATGTTCTTTTACATACTTATGGGATAGCTTAGTCGTGGATATAGGGAGTAATACAACCACATTAGTGCTAGAATATGTGGTTTCATCTCTATTGTTGGAAAAAATGAGAAGGATGAACATGGAAGGATCGACTAAAGATGCATTATTGGTGACAGGTCGACTGGTTGACAGAGATAAAGGACAATTCTCTGGTAGAAATTCTAAGTCGAAGGGTAGATCTAAATCCCATGTTCAGTCAACGAGAAGATGTTGGAAATGTGGTAAAGTTGGGCATTACAAAAGGGACTGCAAGTCAAAGGCAATGGAATTCAGTATAGGATTCAACAAGAAGTAGTTGACTGAGAGAAAGACGACTCCAAATAAGGGAGGCGATGTGTACATGGCGTCGACCAGTACACAGTAGGATAAAGAAGTTTGGTTGATCAACTCAGGAGAATCCTATCATATGATTCCACATAGAGAATGGTTCTGTGAATATGAACGACATGAAGGAGGAGATGTGTTCTTATGAGACAACTTGACAAAAAAAATTATCAGATGAGTAAGAGCTCGACTGATATTGCAAGATGGGAAGAGTAGAACCCTTCCAGGGGTGCTGCACATTACGGGTTTGGAAAGAAACTTGATATTTTTCAGCAAGATGAGTGATGTAGGGGTGCACACTCTATTTCAAAGGGATTCATGCAAGATGATTAGAGGTGTGGTGGTCTTAATGAAAGGAGCTCAGATTGGAGCTCTACACAATTTATTAGGGAGTGTCGACTCGACTAGATGCAACAACATCATTGTTCTTGAAGTTGACTAGACTTCGACTCGAATCGAATCGACTCTAGCTAAGTCAATTCAAACCAACTTGACAAGTCATCGTAAATTCGACCCGACGATGCTATGGCATGAGAGGATGGAACACATTGGAGAAAAAAGACTTTGAGCTATGCAAAACAAAGGTATGGTCGAAGATTTTCCTTAATGTAATTTAGAAGTCAAATTTTATGAACATTGCATATATGGAAAACAAAGTCAGGTGAGGTTCCCATCTGGATCGACAAGGGAAAATGGGATTATAGAGTTGGTTCATAGTGATGTATTTGGCCCTGTTTCAGTGCCTTCACTTGGTGTATCCATGTATTATGTCTCCTTCATAGATGATTTTTCCAGGAAGAAATGGGTATATTTCCTGAGGAATAAATTGTTAGGAAATGAAGAACACTTGCACGCTAAACCTAGCAAAAGAGAGGAAGAAAGATTTAATCAAGAAATTAAATGAAAAAGCAAACACATAGTACACAAATATTTTACCCTGGAAACCCAAACTAGGAAAACCAACATTCCTTGAGTGTTTTTCTCTCTTGTTGTCTTATTCATTCAGAATAAAAGGTTACATGCCTAACCTTGGTTAGACACCATCAACATCATACCTTCTTGATTTACACAAGAACAACCTTGTAGCCAATTTGGCTTACATCTACATGACCAACAACCTCTAAGTATTGTATATTCTACGATTAACCTTTTTACAACAATGCAACGTGCCTTCTTTATAGGATTTACAATAGGAAAAACCCTACAAAAAAGGTGCCCAAAAAAAGTTACAGATCCACACAAATCATTGGCTACAAATCTCGTGAATCTCAAGATTTTGTTACACTCAACTACCAATCGACCTTCATTTGGTTGTCATTCAGTTTCCACATGCCCACTTGTTGAACTCTTATCAGTTGATCTTTGCGACGTTTTTTCGATGTCTTCAACTTCGACTTTACCAGGTCAAACCACCTTGACCTTCGACTTGTTTTCAGTGTCTTCGACTTTTTATTTACCCAATTGAACCACCTTGACCTTTGACTTGCTATCGATTCCTTCGAATTCAACTCTCAATCGATCCACCTCAGCTAGACTTTAACTGCAGAAAGTATAAAAACATAACATTATCCCACTTGGTGTTTTCTTTGCTAAAACTGGGAGACCTATGAACTCACACTCATAGACCCAGGGAAACAATGTCCATTGCGTCTCTGCATCAAGAGAACTTCACATCACTCATAGACTTGGTCAAATATATTTTTATTTTTTCCAAGGTGTCTACTTTCTCCATCAACACCTTGTTTCTTTCCACCATGTCTCTCATGAAATGGTATTTTACATCAATGTTTTTAGCCTTAGAATGATAAGTTGGTTTCTTTGCTAAGAATATTTCCCTTTTATTGTCACAACTTATCTTCATATATTTCTGCTCAAACCTGATTCCTGAACACAAACTTTGCAACCATAATGCTTCTTTCCTTCCATGAGTGGTTTCCATGTATTCAGTTTTGTTGTTGACATGGATACAACTGCCCCTCGCTTACTCATCCAGTTGATTGCTCCACCGAACATTTTGAACACATATCCACTAGTCAACCTTTGTTGATATAGATATCTAGTCTAGTCAGCGTCAAAAAATACATGTACATTTAATTCATTGTCACCTCCAAGTTTTCCTTGATAGCATATAGAATAATATTTTGTGCCACACAAATACCTGAATACTCTCTTGAAAATTGTGTAGTGATCCTTCCCAAGTGTCGACATGTTTCTACTTAAAAATCCCATTGCATGGGCAATGTTTGGTCAAGTGCATACCATCACATACATTATACTACCAACAACACTTACATAGGGAACAAGTGCCATGCCTTTTATTTCCTCCTGTGACCTTGGAAATTGTTCAACAGTTAGCCTTGCTCCCACAGGAATTGGCGCCTTCACAGGTTTACAATCTTGCATGTTGAAATGTTTCAATATTGTTTCAATATAATTCTTATGGTTCAACCAGATCTTTCTAGTTGCTCAATATCTCTTGATCTCCATTCCAAAAATGAATTCCGTTGCATCGAGATCCTTCATGTCAAACTTGGAGGATAGTTGCTTCTTCACCTCCTTTATTGTGTTCATGTTGTTTCCAATCAACAACATGTCATCAAAATACAATGCTACATATATGAAATGCCCACCTTCTTCTTTGGAATATATGCAATGATTAATTTTTCTTCTCACAAACCTAAAACTAGGGATGTATGTCAAACTTTTGGTACCACATCCTTGGTGATTGATTTAGACCATAAAGGGATCTTTTCAGTTTTCACACCAAATATTTATTTCCCTTTACTACAAATCCTTTAGGCTATTTCATGTAGATTTCTTCTTCTAGGTCACCATGTAGGAACAATGTCTTTACATCCATATGTTCTATTTCTAGATCAAATGTTGTAGTTAGAGACATTAGCACTCTAATGGAAGTTAATTTTTCAACAGGGGAAAAAATATCACCGAATTTGAATTCTTCGAGCTAGGAGTATCCTTTCGCTACCAATCGAGCTTTGAATTTCTCAACTTGACCTGTTGCATTCATATTCTTCTTGAATAACCATTTGGTACCAACAAGATTTCTTCCACTAGGTAATTTGACTAAGTGCCATGTCTCATTCTTGTGCAAGGATTCCATCTTTTTGAGCATGGCGTCCTACCAGAGTTTTCCCTCTGCTGAGTCGACTTGCTCCTCGACTTAATCAGGTTCATCGTCGATGGAAGTTAACACGAATGAGGAATAGAAGTCATGAAAAATACACCTTTCGACTGGTTTTCTTACTCATTTTTACCTCCTTACAAAAAAGGTTGGTTGTTCCACCTCTTCTTTTGATTTAGTCGACTCATCTGAATAATCTTCTTCATTCCTCAATTCAAACCACACCTTCTCTGGATTATTCTCAGTCTGAACAAATTATTTAGGCTCGGACTTACTTACGAATTCTATGAAGACCACATCTTGAATGTACATTGTTTTTATTGATGCAGGATCCCAGAGCTTATATCCTTTCATTCCTTCTTTGTATCCAATGAAAATACACTTGACTTCCTTCTTGTCCACTTGCTCCTCTTTTTTTTGGGAACATGCACAAATTCATTACAGCGAAATACTTTGAGATGTGAAACTAAAGGCTTCTTACCCAACCATACCTCATGTGGAGTCGTGTCGACTAGTGCTAACGAAGGAGACATATTAAATAGATATTTTGCAGTGTCGGCTGCCTTCGCCTAGAAGTCTTGTGCAATCCCAACGCCACTGAGCATGCTCCTTTCCTTGTCCATCAATGTTCTGTTTATTCTCTCAACAAATCCATTTTGTTGTGGGGTATATGGTGTGGTATTTTGGTGTTCTATGCCACTCTGTTTGCAGAATTGATCAAATTAGTTTCCACCAAATTCATCATCATTGTTAGTCCTCAACACCTTAATCTTCTTCTCTGTCTTGTTTTATAAAAGATATTTAAAATATTTAAATTTATCAAAAACATATAATTTATGTTGAGTTGTTATATTCTTTTCATTGAAAGTCTAGTCGAGGTGGATCGACTTACAATTAAAGTCAAAGGAATCGACAGTGAGTCGTAGGTCAAGGTGGTTCGACCAGGTAAAGATGAAGTCGAAGACACCGAAAAAAATTTGAAGTTTGAGGTGGTTCAACCTGGTAAATTTGAAGTCAAAGATATAGACAACAAGTCGAAGAGATCAATAGAAAAGAGGTCGACAAGAAGGCGTGTGGTAACCGATTAAATACCAAATGAAGACTGATTGGTAATCGACTGGTAATCCGACTTGGTATTCAACTGTAACAAAATCCTAAGATTCAAGGGATTTGTAGCCAATAATATGCATGGATCTGTAACCGTTTCTGGGATCCTTTTCTTTAGGGTTTTTCCTATTGTAAAGCCTATAAAGAAGGCGTGTTGTACTGATGTAAAAAGTTTAATCGTAGAATAGCCAATATTTAGAGGTTGTTGGTCATGCAGATGTAAGACGAATTGGCTACATGGTTTTTCTTGTGTAAAGCAAGAAGGTATGATGTTGATTGTGTCTTAGGTGTGGACCAAGGTTAGGCATGTAACCTTTTATTCCAAATGAATAAGACAACAAGAGAGAAAAATGCTCAAGGAATGTTGGTTTTCCCGGTTTGTGTTTTTAGGGTAAAATCTCTATGTACTGTGTGTTTTCTTTGTCATCTACTTTATTAATTAAATATTTCTTCCTCTCTTCTCCTAGGTTTAGCGTGGAAGTGTTCTTCATTTCCTAACATTTTGGATCCCACAACACTCTCTCTTTCTAAAATATGAGAATGTAGTACCAACCTTGATGATCTTCAGGATAATACCAGTGAGATAATTAAGGGAGGAACTTAGTTGATACATCTGTGAAGATTGAGACACCACAAAATCCTATTCTTGACTATTTATAGATCGATGTGTGTTCCTAGTCTCTTTGTTCTTGCCATTAGTTCGCTGAGAGAGAGTATACATAACCTTGAGGAATTTGTCTTGGTGCTAGTGGGGAAAATCCCCCTATTACTATACTAGGTCGAGGTACAGAGAGAGCACTGACTTCCCTCAAAAGACAGTTCTATTCCTAATCTATCCTAAAACTATCTAAACTGAAATACAAGAGAGGGGAAGGAATATCAATAGGTGTACCTTTGGTCCTAACATTCGAAGTAGACCTCCTTAGCCTTTGTAGCTTCCTAGATTGTGGGTCTCCTCCCAAAGTTGACCTGCAAGAACACTTAGACAAACAATGCTACAAATATACAATCTCTACTTGTCACTATTAATATTCAGATAGCATAGATGTATTAATCAATAAAGATATAAATACACAATGTATTGGGACATGAAAGAACTTTTTATTAAATATGAAGATAATAAAGATTACAACCTTCTTATCGACAAATGCTCTCCGAACCAGGTCTGGGATCCTCTTATTTCTACTCCAAGTTCATATTCCCATGCTTTCCTCTCACAACTGACCGATCTCTTTAGGAAAATGGAAAGGATTATATAAGGAGAAAGGGATAGAGGGGGAATGTTGAGGCCATATCTCATAAAGGACTGCAAAACTTGGGCTAGAAGGGGAAGGGATTTTGGAAGAGTTTCTTTGTTCTCTTGATTATTGTTGAAATGAGACCCAAAGACCTCTTTTTATATGAGAAAAATATGTTTATTTGGTTTGGGGATGGGATACAATGGGTAAATGGTTGGGAAACCCTCGATAGACCGTAAACTCCGTCGAATTCCTTGCAATTTTATATTTTTTTAAATATTTGGAGGTAAACGTGGGTTGTCTAGTATGCAACTCACATATGTACATGGGTTGTCTAGTATGAATCATGTGTGTGTACCTGGTCTATAGTTCAGCAGGGCGTGTACATCTTCCAATTTTTTTTTTTTTAAGAGGAAGCCTCAACAGTAATTTTGGCAAAACATGTAAATGGAAAGACCAATTTCATGTATGTATAGGTAGGGAAATTTTGGAATATAACAGATGCCTCCTAATGTGTGAGGTCAGAAATAAATTGATGTCTGCAATACATTACAATATCTTTACCAGTGGGAAGGCATAGAGTTGAGTGATCCTGAGACCATAGTTCGAGAGCGTGCCATCTGCAAAACAATGATAATCTCTCTGAGGAAAGCATACCCATGCTCGGGATGAACTAAGCATGGGTGCCAATCAAGTACACTGCAGATCCATGTCATATAAATTTCTATATAAAGTGTAGTCATGAGCAATAGAAAACGGATATACATCTCAAAATCATTTGAAGATATACAAATACAATATGCATCTTCAAGAAACTTTAACGTCTATGGCTAGAGATGAGGACTTCAAGAAAGAACTTCAATATCTTCAAAACTCAGGTAGGAGTACAATGGGAGTGTAAGACTCACTACCCTGAGGTCTTCGACATGCAGTCGGGGAAAGCCTGGAGATCTCGATCATCAGGCATAAAAATTCATTGATCTTGAATCTGAACTTGACTAGACTCTCGGGATGGCTGATTCATGAAATTCAAGAGAAAAACTGCAGAATGGCCGACTTAGGTTGGATAAAACTTCCCTTGGAAAAAAGCACAAAAAATTATGAGACTTGAGTAGCATAATATTGACATAAGTCTGTGATACAGGAGGCACCACAAACTCTCCATATGTTTGGAAGAGTAACCAAATGGAGGAGGATACAACTCTATGTAGCAAGAACAACTTCCTAAGGTCATACTATATTCCAATGCTTGGTGAAAAAATGGAAGGATATGCTTTTTCCAACAGAGACTATCTTGTTGCCAAGTAAAAGAGAATGTATATCTCATCCCCTCTTTTTGGAATATTTGATTTTTTTTTCTTTTTCAAATTTTTAACGAGCTTGGAAAATAATAAAAGAATACTACGTTAGAAAGGAGGAATGAGTTTCGCGATCAAGCAAATTGGTTCCAAGTGCATGGAACATACTAATGCTCAAGGCAAGGATACATGTGCAGGATAAGCACACTTGGGGGAAAATTCCTCCATGAGTCAAGGTGTCAAATCGCAAAGGTAAAATTGTTGCAAGACTTGCATATAAGGAATGCTTTTGAAGGTTTAGTTGAGAGAAATGTGTAGCCAGCATTAGGAAAAATATGAAAGTATGAGACATGCGATGCGATGAAGCATGACACAACAAGACTCCTTCCATATGAATTTTTATGATCCCAAAGAAGTTAAGCTCACTGTTTTTTTCACGTATGAGAGTATGAGACTTCAATACGTAATCATGGCAAGACTAAAAGGACTCCCCGACCTATGGATAAAACTCACAACATGGATGCCAAAATGCAGAAAAGGATCTACCTAGGGAATCCATATAGAGGAAGGTTGTACCACCTAATTACAACACTTCTAAAGCAATTGAGAAGGTTTTTTGTCGCACTTCGGTGGGATCGATCCTAAGGTGAAAATAAATAGGAAACGGATAATGTAAAAATTGCAAGTAGAGAAAAACCTAACCTATATGCCAGTTGCGAGGTCAATATCTGTCAAAATGGATCGATACGACGAACAAAAGTAAAAAAAAATCCAAGGTCCTGCATCTAAGGCCAATAACGCTCATTCATAAGTTAATAAATCCAATATAGATAGAAACTTCAAAAAATAAGAGGTGCTACTAATACAAAACTTGAGAACAACAAACCTAGACTGTATAGTATGTACAAGGTACCACACAGCCTTATGGCTCATGCATAGTAGTAGTTCAGGTAGAGCCCACTGCTAGGCTCTGACCAAGAGTGTCTTTGATAGTCAACCCGGAAAGTCTCCCAAAAGGGAAGAAAACACAAACCATAATGTAATTCTTCCCACGGTATAGAAACCATAGTCATGGCTTCAAGGATAGACTCATCCGAAGGAAATTCAATATCCAAGAAATCAAAAAACGAACGAGGAGGGTCGAAATTCCCAAAGGGTGAAGTAAACTGACCATATTCCATATAATGATGGAGATTCTAGCCAGGATTGACAAAGTCTATCAGTGAATAATCACAAGCACAAGGGCTTGAGGATCTATAAACAACGAGATCAGACTCACAAGGAAACTCAATATCACTTGGACCAAGAGGGGGAAGAAAGGGCTCCCATGCCCGCATTGGATAAACCAACATATCAATTGCCGAGACCAAGTCTCAAGAAGGAAAACATGAGTGAACAAGTTCCTTCTCAGGAGAAATTGAACATAGAGGATAATACGCCACATAATTTATCCGTGGAGAGGTCGAGTTTACACGAACACTAGGAACCTATATGGGGGCAGCTTGAACTAACGCCGAATTAGGATGGTTATTATCATATGTCAGTTGGTTGATGGTGACAATGCTTCCATCGCGAGGGAAATGCATCACTCAAAAGAGCGTAGACACCACATCATTCATAGAATATACATAATCACACCCAAGAAGTATATTGAAATCTAATGGGCCTTGCACCACTATAACATCGAAAAGGACAGTCTTCCCACCTAACGAGATAGGAAACTGAGGAAGAATGCACAAATACTCACTAGGATGTCTGTCAAAATCCAACAACTCATGCAAAGCAGACACAAGCTCAGGAGAACATACGACTTGCCAAGTCGAGGATGATAAAATACTTGCAGAGGATCCTTCATCTACAAAACATCGGTAAATTTTGTTTGAATTAACTTCAACCCTTATTTGAAAGGGTGCAGAAGAAGGAGGACGAGGCTCAACAAGGTCATTCAAATCAAAGGAAACCATCTTAGGGCTTGGAGGGGGTGTGCTTGAAGTGAGCGGAATGCCCCCTTGTTGTGAAAGTACTGAACTAGAAATGCTAAAAACATAGTTGGTAGACACATCACTCCCCAAGAGAAGAGTGGGATCAACCAAATATTGCATCGGCGTGACCACATTGGTATACTCGACACTCTCCAAGAGAAGAGTGGGACCAGTCGATTATTGCATCAGCGTGACCACTTCCTCAGCCACTGGTTGAATAGGTTGTGAGACAACATGGTATGAAGGTGCATCACCCCCCAAAAGAGGAGTGGGGTTGGCTGAAGATTGCATCGACACGACCACTTCCTCAACCATTGGTTGAGTAGGCTATGAGACAACTTGTTTTGAAGGAGCATCACCCCTCAAAAGAGGAGTGGGATTAGCCTAAGATTACATTGGCATGACCACTTCACCAACCAAAGGATGAATAGACTACGAGGAAACCTCAGAAGACTCATAATCAGAAGATCTTGCAGATAGGAAGACAATATTCAAGCCTCTGGAATGCCATGGCACAAATGAGTAAGGTCATATCCCTTGCAAAGCTTACAAAGGAACTTAGGCTCATCCTATCCATCTAGGTTTCTCAACAAAATCAATGCCCCCAACATGACTAACAGTGGTTGGTTGCATATCACTCGTATGAATTACATTGATGAGACTCGTGCCCTTAGCATGACTTGCAGTGGTTGGTTGCACATATCCAACATTACTTGCAGATTTTGGTGATTGGTCGATAACATGACTCACAGAGGCTACAAGCCTATCACCAGTATGACTCGCAGAGGCTACATCCTATCGCCAATATGATTAGCAGTGAATGTACTTTTTCCCCCAGCATGACTTGCAGAGGCTGGGTGTTGGTCCTCAACATGAATCCCATAGGTTGTTGACCTATCTCCAACATGACTAGCATAGGTTGGTTGTTTCCCCCCAGCATGACTTGTAGAGGCTGGGTGTTGGTCTTCAACATGACTAGTGGAGGTCAGCGACCTATCTCCAACATGACTCATAGAGGTTGGTGATTTATTCTTCCTATTATTCCTCTTTCTATTTCGTTTAGACTTCCAGTTACTAGTAGTTATACTTTCACTAGAGAAGGTAGAAGGAGGAAGAGAAGAATTTGTTGACAAAGGAACATCAACATGATACCCATGACATAGGGTTCTTAACTGAGAAGCATCAAGATAATTCATGACATTTGGAATGGTACCCAACCAAACCGGTAGTCCTACATTCAACCCAGGAATGTACAAAGTGGCCATCAAAGGGACACCAACATTTCCAAAGAAAGGAAAAGCACAAGAATCCCCTTGCGAAGGGGTTGCTTGGTTGGTATCATCGGTAACTTTTTCCATGAATATCTTATGCACGGGTTCTTCCTTTGAGGGATTGTTCAATTCCATAAAAGTCCCCACACTAACTTTGGTGAACCAATGTTATATAAATATACGCCTATAAGGAGGCGACTCCATGTTTCTAAGAGGAATACCCAAAAATCCTCATGACTGACAGAGTGAGCGGTTTACCACCTTAGGTTAAAGACCCAAAGAAATAACTGACTAACTCACTATGGAAAACTAGGGAGAACAGAGCACACCACTAAGAAGAAAAGCCTAAAAAGATATAAACCAAACAAGCCACCCTTATGAATGCTTCCAACCCAAGGAAATGAAGTCCTAATCATCCAAACCATTCACAAAGTCAAACAAATGGTCAAGATAAACAGTTACCCAGAACTACGACCGATGATCCTTTTGGGTGTCACCCAGAGAGTACATATTTTGCCTCGAGTACTGCGATACACCCCTCCCAGTCACCTATGTGTCAACTTATATAATGGAAACTAGGCCACCAACCTTTAATCAAGAACCAGGGGGGTACAGTTGATATCTGGGTGAGTGTATGGGTAGGGTAACTAAGCCTAAAGCTCCTCTTGAGGCCTGAAATGCAACAGGGAAAGAATCATTCTTAGAGTACCTTGGAAAGATCCAAGTGTCTCATATATCTAACACAAGTCGGGCCAGTAACGATATAGGAATCACCCCCAATACACACTCTCCCAAACTCTTTTTTGGGATCAAGAGTGGATATCTCTATCACCGTCCTCCACGCAGCTTCGTGTTTGACTCTTGTGTGAGAGGAGCTTCTTGGATTGAGTAATTACAAAGTATATTTTTCACACCCTAGCACAGACACCTAAGTTAGGTTTTGGTTGGCCTTAGAGAGTTTACCTCTCCACACCTAGTCTAAGGCCCTAGCCTAAGCTATTGGTGAACCCTAGAAAAAGTGTTACTAACATATTTTAGATTGGCGCATTTGGTTCAGGGGATTTTATTACCTAAGGAACGAAAGTGCAACTTATGTTGTTTGAGACTCTTGTAAAAATGAAATTTATAAGAACACTGACAAATAAAACTTTACACTAATCCTTCAAATGAAAAGAGTTTCAAGGAATAAAAAGCATGAACAATCCTTCAAATTTAAAAATGTAATCTTTTCTCCTTTCCATGCAAAATGCACAATGCAACTTTCGAGTGAAACAAAAGAGCAAATGAAAGGATTTTCTTTTGTATTTTTCTTTTACAATGATTTCAAGATGAGAAGAAAACAAAACCCTATGCTAATTTATTTTTCTTTTTCAAATAACAATGCAAAACAAATGCAAATAAAGAAAGAGACCTAAAAAACTAGGTATTTTTTTTTTCTTCCAATCAAAGAAGAACTATTTTTCTTAAAATTCAAGCTAAAAATAAGCCAAAAATGCTTGGAAAAACAAAGAGACAAGAGGATTTATTTCTTTTTTGTTCCACAAACAATCTGAGCCTGCAAACTGTCTAAACCCCAAACAACAAAAGCTTCTGGAACTCAGGAAGACCTGGGGACCACAAGTTTTCAGTAGGAAAAGGAAAATCTTTTGATTTTTTTCTTTCAAAACTATAGAGACGCATGTTGTGAGAGACCAACATGCGTATGTACACAGGCTATATATAATGCAGACCATGTATGTACGTGTGCTATATAGAGAATAGGGCGCGTACAACTCTATAAATTTTCAAAAAAAGAAAATTTTTGGACATACAACTTGGGCAAGGGAAGCTAGTAGAAAAATTTTGGACATAAAACTCAGAAACAAACTGAAAAAAAAAATCTAACCAAGATCTCCCAGTAAGACCCTAGAGAGACTCCCCAGTGGAGTCAACAATTCTTCTAGTGGGGAAAATCCCCCTATTACTATACTGGTTCGAGGTATAGGCAGAGCACTAACTTCCCTTAAAACACAATTCTATTCCTAAGCTATCCTAAAAGTATCTAAACTAAAATAAAATAGAGGGGGAGGAAGATCAATAGGTGTACCTTTGGTCCTAATGTCTGATGTATACCTCCTTTTCTTTTGTAGCTTCCTTGATTGCGGGTCTCCTCCCAAAGCTAACATGCAAGAACACTTAGGAAAAAAATGCTACAAATATACAATATCTACTTGTCACTGTTAATATTCATATATAAGCATAGATGCATTAATCAATAAATATATAAAGACAAAATGTATTGGGACAAGAAATAACTCTTTTATTCAATATTAAGATCATAAAGATTACAACCTTCTTATCGGAAAATGCTCCACGAGCCAGGTCTAGGATCCTCTTATTGCTACTCCAAGTGCATCATTCCCATGCTTGCCTCTCACAACCGACTAATCTCTTTGGGAAAATGGAAAGGATTGTATAAGGAGAAAGGGCTAGAGGGGGAATGTTGAGGCCAAATATCAGAAAGGGCTGCAAAACTTGGGCTAGAAGGGGAAGGGATTTTGATAGAGTTTCTTTGTTCTCTTGCTTGTTGTTGAAATGAGATACAAATACCTATTTTTATATGAAAAAAATATGGTTATTTGGTTTTGGGATGGGATACAATGGGTAAAATGGTTGGGAAACCCTTGATAGCCCGTAAACTCCATCAAATTCCTTACAATTTTATATTTTTTTCAATTTGGAGGTAAACACGGGATGTCTAGTATGAAACTCACATATGTACGTGGGTTGTCTAGTATGCAACATGCATGTGTACATGGGCTATAGTTCAGCAAGCCACGTACATCTTCCAAAAAATATTTTTTTAAGAGGAAGACTCAACAGTATTTTTGGCAAAACATGTAAGTGGAAAGGCCAATTCCATGTATGCATAGGTAGGTAATTTTTGGACTATAACACTTGGTATCATACAAGCATGGCCCCACCAACGACTGTACATATCTCAGACGAAGTTGTCTTGGTATCATACAAGCATGGCCCTGCTTCCAACAAGCATCCATAGCCCCGACGGGTTTACTTGTACTTCCCACACAATTATTAGTGCTTTCAACTTCCCATTTATTTAGATTGTATATTTCACCCTTTTGATTTGTAATTTATGTAGAATTTCTAAATAATGGGTGCTACCGAATCGGGTTTATACGAGAGTTTCTTTGATATGCAGGTCTCAGTATTTATTTCACTTCATGGGTCCTCTCCAAACATATCTTCATTAAGTTAGTTGGGAATAGGGATGTCTCACAAGCGGTATCCTGAAGACATCAATGGCCAATGCATGTTCTTGTTTATGACTTGGTGAGTTAGAAGTCAGAGTGATCACACATATAACAAATATCCTATAAATTTAAGCATTTGAACCTTTTTTAAATATCGTCAAAGGATCTTCTGATAACATAATATATTGGATTCTTTCCAGTCAGTGTGACCACAAATTATAACTCATTTTCTTCTATACCATATGTAAGGTGTATCCTCTTTACCAATTCACCCAAATAGTCATTCATATGCATACCAAGTGCTTAGATTGTAACACAAAATCCAATAAACCAAATTTGGAACAAGTTAGCAGAGGCTTTATTACAACAATAAAGTAAATACATCATGGTAAAGCAAGGAAATCTGAAAATATTTACAAATAAAACATAAGTTGACCTAATATGACATAGCAACATCACCCGGTGTGATTAGGAAAAGTATTGTTTAAGCGTTTTTCCATTGATAGGGAGCTCCTCCTCTTCTCCTTCCAATGTCCTAAGTTTAAAAGTTCCTGGTCCAATCTTTTTGTGAATTTGAAATGGACCTAGCCAGAGTTTATAGAATTTGGTATGTTACCCTTTAATTTCATTTTCCTTATCCCACTTAAGGACAAGATCACCCTCTTTAAAATATTTGTTTCCTAAAGATGATTTATCAAACCATCTCTTGATTATTTCCTGATGTTGCATTAGGTTCCTTCTTATTTATCCTTAA
>SNQJ01S0005198.1:30912-68691 GCA_010110895.2 Picea sitchensis
GACTAAAACCTTATTGTAACCAGAGAAACCATCCAATAACAGAGCATCTAGGAAACATAAACACACCGAAGAATTTTTTCCATAAGAGGAACTGGATTATTGTCTTTCTCTAAATATTTATTGACATTTATGAAATCAACACATTTTCTTCCTTACAGGTATGAGATTCAAGATCTGTTGTGTGTGCCTAACTGGGAAAATTATCCTGGCAGCTAATATCTTGTTAAACTCTGCTTTTACCTGTGGTTCTAAGCTCATGTGCATTTTCCTCAGCTTATGTTGAAAAGGATTATTTTGTGGCTTCATAGGGATAACATGTTGAATGATCTTCGTGTCATAGGTTTTGAGATCATTATATGTTCAGGAGAATATGTCTTTGTATTCTTTAAACAATTTTATGAAGGATTCTCTTTCTTCAGGGGAACATTTCTTTTCTAGGTTGATATTCTAAGGTGTGTCATATGATCCCAGATTTATCACTTCAAATTGTGTTGATGAGATGTTACTCTTACAATTGGTCACCTTCTTAAACTTGTCCTGAAGGTCATAAAGTTTTTCCAGTCTTATCACAGTTTTAGGGATGTTGTTTATCAAACTGGTTCTATTTTTCTCTATTGATTGATTTATTGATCCAGGAACATCCGCATTCATTTCTTTATCATGTTTCTCTTCATCAATTATGGAGTCTTTGAAGGTACCTTCCAGGTGTAGGAAAATGATAATCTACTCATCGTCATCAAACATCCTCCAGTTGGTCACTTTATCTGATATCGAAGGTCTATAGAGCAGTTGCACAAAAAATGTGTCAGGTAATAAGTTCTCAGAAGGAATAAGTGTGGAAGATACATTAGCTAGTAAATCAACATCAGAGTTCAAAGAGTGAGGGAAAAGACTAATATTAAATGCATCAAATGAATTAATAAATTCCCATACCTCTCGTTGGTAATGTTTAAGGTGACTAGAGAGAAAATGTATGTTGTTTCTTACTTGCCTTATGACAATATCTAAATCACCAAATGCGTTTATCTTATTTCCTTTCAAGCCAATTTCTTTTCTTAGTCCTTGTAGCATGGCTTCATATTCATTCGTATTATTTGTGCATTGGAATTCAAGCATGCATGCTATCATGAATTTCTTACCACCATGGTATTTTAGTATGCATCCAACACATGAACCTTCAAGATATTTTGATCCATGAAAAAACAAAGTCCACATATTAGGGTCTCTTTTAATATTATGCATGGACTTGGGGTTTTCTTTTATTTATATATTAGTATGATTAGTACAACTAGAAAAAAATTCTAACTTATCTCTAATTACTATGTTAGATTGTAAAATGTTATGACTATTTACATATGTCATGTTACAGTGGGTATCAACAATCTGAATGCAATGAAGGATTTTAAATTTTGTGTTTGATTCCGTGTAAGATGAAATCTCATCACAATAATTTCCAAAGAATGAATCACATGAATAATTTCCCAGAACAAAGTGATTAAACATCACAGGCTCATTTGGGTTGTTCAAATCCATTACCACATGCTTCATGTATCGTTCTCTATCAATCCTGATTTGATTATGCTTACCATTATAGGGTAGTCAAAGATGTGACCAGTATGCAACAAAGTACCCTTTAACTGTAGTCGACCAATCTCTACTTAAGAGAATTCCATAGGTATCATGTATATCCACAATGATGATGTCAATAGTTTGATGTATCTTAGGATTGGAAGACATCTTGATCAAAACATTTTTCAACTCCCCTATCACTTTAACTCTGGTTTTGTCAAGCTGTATGATTTGAATATCAGATTGTTCAGGCTTGACGTTGAGTTTTTCACAAACCTTAAGGGGCATCACATTAGATGAAGCACCTAAATCCATCATACAGTTATGCACATTCCTATTAAAAATATCAAAAGCAACCAAAAAAGGTGGCGTGGTGGATCTTGACCTTTGCCCCGATAGAGAAGCATTTACAACTACATGTCTTTTAGGTGCATTGGTATTGTCATATGGGGTAGTTTTACTTGTTCCTTTCTTTGTTCCCACAATAATTTCTTCAGATTTGTTTTTTCGATTTTACCTTGAAGTGTTTTAATAAAATCCTCCCGAGTCTATGGAAGCTTCATAAGTTTAAACAGAGAAATATTTTCCTTGGTTTTTTTAGGGTCTTCCAAGAAATCATATTCCAACTTTATGGAAATAGTAGAAGGAATAGTTATTTTAGAAGGGGTATCTGACGTCTTTTGTGTGTGATGTATATTTTTAGGAGGCTCGGAAGGAGTAGGGGTGTCGGAGGAAGCCTTATTTCTTGCAATTATAGTGGTCACAACATTTTGGGACATATGTATTTATTTTATTTCTTCCTCTTCTTACACTCCATATAAGATGTCCCAAAAGGAATTAACTTGTTTCTCAGGTAATTCATCTGTTTCTTGGGTTTGTTCTATTTGTTCATTTTCATCTTCTTCTTCATCTTTAGATTCAATCAAATTTTCAGTGACCCAATGTTGTATATATTGTACAATATCTTCCATATTAATCCCTTCTGATGACAAAGGAGTCATTTTGTTGACTAGAGGGGTTCTCTTATCTTTCTTAGATTGGAATTTAAAAAATTTCCTAGTATTAGAAGATCCCTCTCCATTGTTCTTTTTCAAATAAATCAACTCATTAGATAATTTCTTGACAATTCTTTGGAGGGATTCCATGTCCATGGAATCAACATCTTTCTTTTCTTCCAAAGACTTGGTAGCGATGGATTTGGTCTTAGTATTAGTTTTATCTTTTGAGGATTCAGCTCCTGGGTTTCCCTTCAAACTTAGCATATTATTTTCAATCTTGAGGGCCTCTTGAAAGGTCATTTCCAGGGTGGATTTCTCCGTGTTTTTAACAAAAATCGCCATGGATATGGGTAGAGATAAAGTAAAAAATTCAATGGTGACGTTTTCAGCATGTTTGGAAGCTCGAGAAATCCGCTTAAGTAATCAAAGGAAACGTTGGTTTAAATCTTTAACTTTTTCATTGGTATCCATTTTTATTCTTGAAATATCTAAGACCAAAGTAGTTGGCATTTTGTATTCACTGAATTTCTTAAGGAAAATAGTCTCAAATATTCTCCAGCTAGTAATAAAGGCTTCTTCCAAAGAGTATAACCATGTAATGGCTTTATTCTCAAATGTATGAGGGAAAAACCGACATACGACATATTCATGTCAGAAGTTATGGAGTGTTATGGCCGATAGGAACTTGTTGACATGGTCTTCGGCCGAGTCTTTTCTATTAGGATAGAATTTGGGGAGAATCTTTTCCAAATGTTTCGGTAGGTTGTGTAGTATTCCAAGTAAAATGAGTGCATCTGGGAGTAACCAACGTTCATAAGGTGGGGTTTTTGATTGTTTCTATCCATGGCTTCAGGGATATATAGAATAAACTATAGGTGCCCTTCTCCTTCCAACTCACTTTGAGAGTTTTCCTCTTCTTAGAAACTTTCATCGGGTTCACTCCTAGGTGTAAAAGGTGGATAATTTGGTGGAAAAAGAGGAATACCACCACCGTCGGCAAGAAAGAAATGTTCAGAATCGAAATCAAAGGGTTCCGATAAATCATGCAGAGTTGAAGGTAAATGGTTTTATGGGGTTTCGACGGTTGGGTGTTCTTGGAACGTGAAAGACTATGATAAGGGTAGATCTTCATTTAGGGTATTATCTAAAACTTGAGATAATGAATAATAGATAGGAGGTTTCCCAGTCTGTCTACTCCACTGTCTGGTTAGAACATGTTTGGTGCATTCATGGGATTGTCTAACTATGGTGTCAATCTCTGGAATGCTAAAGATGCGGGGTTTTGGTGAAGAAAATATAGGTTAAGACTGGAAGAGAATATGTTGATAGATAGCTTGAGAGGGTGTGTTCACAGAGTAGGAAATGGGATGTGAAGCATGCTCAAGGTGAGGTTGATTAGAATCACCACATTGATTTGTGCTAACAAGCAGGATAGAAAAGGTAGGGATTTTAGATTTCTTTGTACCCATTCAGTTTGATGGTCGTCCTTCAAGTGCCATTTTTGTTGACGAGTCCAAAAATCTTGTTCAATCACGTAAGGGAGAACACCCGATGGTAAGTCCCAATTAGTCTCACTCTCATTTGGGATGGAATTTCTGACCAATATATTGGCATGGTTTCCAAACTAAATCTACTATCTAAATATGAATATAAGAACCGCAGGTTCTTAGATGAATTAAAATCTAAAATCAAACTAAGTGATGTTATCTATAGTTATTAAAAGATGCAATTCTAACTAAACTAATCCTATCTTGATCATGAGTTTTCTAAAGGAGATTGAATACAGTTAAGAACAATATCCACTTGAATTAGAAATATCTCATAAATCCAAATGATATGTAAGAATAATAATATCGTTAAGAGGCAATAACAATTAGTTTTCATTGCATACAACAATATTATAACTGCATTCAATAAATGAACACATGACAAGTTGAGTGTAAAGGAACATTGTAGAAAAAATCCATACACATGAACATGGAGTACTCAAATTAAACAAATGCATTAAGAATAGTCAAAAATACATTCACCACAATCAAAGTTCCAGAAAATGACTCTTGCTCTTTATGATAAGGAGTAACAGTGCAACTTGCCATACAAAGTGCAAAAGTCCTTTCTCATTTACATTCATCTCTTTTATAGAATATGAAGAGATGCGATTCAAATTCTGTAATTATGAAATGATTAACGAACAATTACGACTCTTCAGTTCTCATTCCCGATTGGGTTTTATAGAGATTACAAAATTGATCAAAATGGGGGGCAGTTACAAACATTGATTTAGCTATGGTGCTTTCATTTTATCCTCGAAGTCCTTACATAACTTGAAAACTTATAATATGTTATCCATTCTGCTTACTTGCATGTTTTCTATTTCAATTTCAACATGGCATAATGGAGTTATCACTTTTTCTTTCAGGGATTCCTCTACTTGTTGTATGGAGCGATCTATCAATGGGATTAGCTTATTTGGATTTACTATTCTTTTGTCCAGTACCTCTTGGTCAATTTCTTTTGTTTCTTCAATGGATTTCACACTCACATGTCTCCTAGTTTCGACATATTATATCATTGTGTGAGATGATCCAGCCTTTTATAAACTTGCCATGTTTTCCATTCTGAAATGTACTAGTAAATCTTATGTTTCCCTCCATAACTTTCTGCAAGATTTTTCTAATTTTTCCCGACTCTCCTCCACGTTATCGAGAACATATTTATTTTGGTTGAGTATTATATGATATTTTATCTTCCGCTTGGTGGAATATACTGGCAACATGCTGGGAAGATGATTACAAACGTCTTTCCATTGAATGATGTGATTATAAGCATTCTAAACTTTCTGGTATTTTTCCATCATGGCATGAATTTAGTGATATATCTTCAAGTGGTTGGACCAATTATTTTGAATGTCGTGTAATGAAAGGAAAAAAATTGTTTTTTTATCCCTCAGTTATTCATTGGCCATGATGGCTTCTTCTCTGATTACTTCTGGAACTACAATTCTCTTTTTGTTTTATTTTACAGTGCTTTCCAGGAGTTGATTATCTTGTTGCAATCTATGAACTTGATCTTCATTTATTTCATTGTATTTGTTGATCTCTACATGCTCTCCTTTGAGTCTTGTTACTTCTTGAGAATGTGTGATCTTGAGTTTCTCTATCTCATTTTTATGTATCTTTTGTTTTAGCCCGACTCTTTTCTCAAACTCTATAGCTAGTTCCTTTTCTTGGAGTTGGAGTTGTCTTTGTGTTTCTTCTTTATGAACACACTCAAATTCCATGGCCGCCTTCCTGAATTCATTGGAGATGGTGTTTTTAATTGTGTCTATGGCACCTTCCAATTTTGTTATCCTCGATTTGGTTATATCTAGTGCTTCAGCCATTTCATAAACCAATATAGAGTTTGCACTAGCAAAAGCATTAAGGATCGATGTTGTTTGAATAACATTATCTTTTGGGTCTAGACCTGCCTTCCATTTAATGTTTCTTTTAGATGTATCTTGGATTACACCTCCTCTTTTCCTTTTGGCATCTCTTTTATAAATGGATTTAGTCTTATGACTGTAGTAATATTCTCCAACCGCTACAACTGCACATTCAACTCCTAATCCAGGTGATGTGAGTGAAAATACTCTTGGAATGGATTCCAATGGTGTACATTCCTCCAAGGGAATTGTAACCAAGATGGTATCAGGTTCTATTAACATAATTGTGTTTATTTTCTCAGGTCTTACTTCTTTTGTTTTGGCATATTTTCCCTTTTCTTCCTTGTTTTGAGCAACCTAAATGGATGGTTCTTCATTTGTTTTCTTTTTTATCTCAATTTTTGTATCTGTTCGAGTTTTGGACATCAACCCTGAATCACCTACTCCATCTCCATTCGTCTTTGATGTATGAATTTTATTTTTCTTGTTTCTGACTATTTTCTTTGAGCTTCAACCTTCTTCTTTTGTTCGTATATTTCTTCAGCTTCATCCGCCTTTCTAGCCAATTATGCATATTTCTGCTTCTTTGATAATTCTTCGGCCTCACGCTTCTTTTTATCTTGATATAGCAGTTCTTTAAAATATTTTATTCTCAAAACTTTTTCTGCATAATCTTCCTTGTTGCGTTGTTCCCTGGTTAATTCATTGGGGAGCATGTTTAATACTTCTTCAAAATGTGAATCTCCTCGGAAAATATCCTTTGTATACTTGACCTCAAGGTATGTTTGCAGTGTTAAATTGATAGACTTCAAGTGATCATATACCACATTCTGGGGGTCATGCCCTTTCTTCTCTCCAGTGCACATACATATTTCTTCTATGGCTTTTTCTTCCTTTTCAGTGTGTCTTTTGTTTAGCAGAGAGTATTTCCTTAAGTGTATAGGAAAAATTGGTTAGTACCTCTTATTTTTCTCTGATAGGTATGTTGTGACCCCTTTGTCAACTGTTTGATATGCTACTTCCCTAGCCAACAATTTATCAGGCACATATTTTGACAACAAACGAGGTCGTCCCATGGCTCCAAAAATGATAACATATGTGTAGTATTTTTTTATGTACCAATCTCTTGTCTCCTTTAAAGCTCTAATAGCTCCAGGAGATATCCTGTGAGAGTGAACCCGAAATATAGCTTTGTGCAAGGGAGCCAAGAAATAATTGCAAATATCATAAAAATTATTCTTCAAGTTCACTTCCAATGAATTAGAAAAATATACATGAATTTTGGCTTTGCTTGAATTCCAAGCCCAATTGAAAGCAAGAAAAACATGTGCTACACAGATTGTATTTATGAGATAAGTTGTCATATAAAACATGGGTTTTTTCATACCTTTATCTTCATAAACTCTATTTGAGATGTTGAATGATAGGATGTTGGCCCAATTGAATGCTTCCACATTTTTTATTACTATATATGTCATCGAGAAACATTCCATTCTAAAATGGGTGATGGTCTCTTCACCGTAGAGTCTGCATATCATCGCATTCAAGATTTTGTTGGTATCTTTCAAGTAGTGGGAAGGAATACATATTTCTNCCACATTTTTTATTACTATATATGTCATCGAGAAACATTCCATTCTAAAATGGGTGATGGTCTCTTCACCGTAGAGTCTGCATATCATCGCATTCAAGATTTTGTTGGTATCTTTCAAGTAGTGGGAAGGAATACATATTTCTCCCTTCTTTATCTAGGTGGATATCAATGGACACCCACCTATTCCAACTGGTTCATCTTGGCATTGTGTTTCCTAGTTTTCAGGCCCTGAAGTTTTTAGTCCCTAAACAACGTTTTTAGGGCTCTCCATAGTCAAACTCTACACAGAGTCACATTTTTACATCATAATGTGTATTTCTCAGATATACCTTTCCAACAGGCTATCATGCACCTAAAATGAAGATCGTATGAAAAAATTACGACCCCAGGAAGTTGATGCACCAACTTACCCCAACAAGTCCCACGTGACTTTTGGCGCTTCATCTCCGGGGGTTAGGTTTTTGCATGTCTAGGGTTTTGGAATTCATGTTTATTGTAAATATGATTTCAAATCCTCATTGTACTCATCTTCTTGTGAATGAACACAATCATCACATCTCTTCTTAGAGATAATCCACCACCATTCTACCAAGCTTGTTTTCAGTCTGCATTTTATAGTTTCAACGTATTTCTTTATTGAATAGAAGCTATTTTTATTGTATCTCTATTATTTTTCATCACGTCTATGTGTTAATAATAATAATAATTTGTGTTCATTTCATTCTTCTCATAAAATCTGGATCAGTGGTATCAGAGCAGTATGCTCTTTGTCATTCTTAGTGCATGTCCCTAATGAGGTCAGGGTAGAAAGTGTTGGGTCCCGAGCTTGTTTCTCTTGAGGACAAGAGATTTCACACATGCAAGCGACCTTCCATGGCATGAGAAAATAAATATGATGGCGCATGATATTATTTCAAATTTTTTCTTGAGGAATCCCTCACGCAACAGAGGAACGAGATGATGGATAATTTTGCACAAATCCTTTTACAACTACCAACAGGAGATGCATCTTCCTCGAGCTAAAGCGTCACCCTCTTCAACATAAAAATCAACTTTGATATTCCTATTTGAAGTTCAATTAGATGCAGATGTTGTAGACAAATGGTTGAATCTGATAGAAGGGTATTTTTCTATCCATAACTTTTTGAATAGAGAAAATATTACTTTTGTGCTCCTCAAAGTCGTCCCCCGTGTCAAATATTGGTGGGAGACTTTATGTGAGAAAAAGGAAAGAGAGGAACCCTCATTATTTATAGTCTCACTCACCTGGGAGTCCTTCAGGAATGATATTAAGGAACAATACTACCCTGTGGGAAGTTATGATGACCTATATACAAAATGGAACACACTACGGCAGGAAAGGGACCAAGTAGTGCCAAAGTTCACAAATATCTTTTATACCTTGCACACCAAGCTAGGTATCAAATGTTCTGAGTGACATCTAGTGCTCAAGTATCACGATGTTCTGCATAGATACATCCAGGTATAAATGGAGTTTATGTACATCTCTTCCTTGAGCATGGCTTATCGATATACCATCAAAATCGAGCAGAAGCTTAAATAAAAGATGCATAAATTTAGGCTTGGGAACCCCTCATAGTAAAAGCAGGGAAAGGGCATCCCCAACCCGAAAAAAAGAGCATAAAAAATATGGGCAGCCTCAGGACAACCAGTCTAAGTTGAAAACAAAGAAGGAAAATGGAAAGACGAATAAAGATACTAGGAATTGGTGCGACTTCCATAAGAGACCCTAGCATAACACTGTTGATTTCTGCCCAAAGCAATGACTGGTGGTTGAGTTGAAAGCCTCTAAATCAGTTGCGGGTTCTGACTCAGAGTTAGAACTAGAAAATGGGAGACAGATCATTGACGTGGAACCTAGTGCCACCATTTATACCACCAAGATCTAGCCCGATGAACCTGATGAGCCAAAGGAAGGCGAGTGCCTATTTCATTCATAAATGTGGGTGAAAGTCACCCCACTGCACTTCATCATTGATAGTGGTATCAAGAAGAATCTCATTTCAACTGAGGTCTTCAAGTGGTTGGCCCTACCAACAATGCTGCAAGCGTAGCCCTACACCATCATATGTCTCCACCAAGGAAGTGATCACCATGTCAGCCAACAATTTCATCTATCCTATGGCATCAAGCCCTTCGAAGATGAGGTATTGTGTGATTTTGTTCCCCTTGAAGTTTGTGATGTTCTTTTTGGCCAATATTATTTATGGAAATGTCATGTTGTATATGAGTTTAGGCCTTGCAATGTTATTATTACATTGGACAAGAAATTGTATAGTATACCCGAGGTAGTCCCACCTAATTCCATTTCCTTGATCTCTTCCAAGAAATGTAGGAAGGTCATATCTCAGACCGGGAAGTTTTTCTTCTTCATGATTCTCTCTTAGAGTGAGTCAAAAATTGTAGCCACATCCATGGCCTCCACAGTCGATCTCTCCATACAACAAAAGCAAGAGGATAAGGTCATGGAATAATACAAAGACATCTTCTCCTCACCTACTGGGGTACCTCTGCATTGTCAGGTCAAGCATTCCATTGATATGACCCTCGATGCACTGCTACCCAATGGGCTAGTCTATCACCTCTCTTTGTTAGAAAATGAGGATATCAAGCATCAGATCCAAGAAATACTCCAAAAGGGGCACATCCGAACCATCTCATCAACTTGTGGAGGCCCAATCATGCTTGTGTACAAGAAATATGGGACCTGTCGACTCTGCATTGATTATTGGGCTCTAAATAAAATCATATTCAGGAACCGATACCCGATTCTTCGAATCGACGACCTCCTTGATCAACTCAAGTGGGCCAAATAATTTAGTAAGATTGATTTGAAGTTTGGAAACCATCAGGTCCCAATAGAGTAGACAAATGTATGGAATACTTCCTTCAATTCAAAAGAAGGTCTTTTTGAATGGTTGGTCATGCCCTTTGGTTTGACAAATGCCCCAATAAATTTCATGAGGATGATGGGAGATATCTTGAGGCCTTTCACCAATTCTGTTGTAGTGGTGTATCTGGATGACATCCTCATCTACAACAAGACTTGGGTGGAACACTTGCAGCATATTCAATAGGTTATGCACACTCTGCAGCAACACAAGATCTATGCCAACTTGGAAAAATGCTCCTTCAACATGGAAAGGGTCCAATACCTAGGCTACATTGTTGATGATCATGGTGTGCATGTGTATCCAACCAAGATCTAGGTCATTCGTGACTAGCCAGCCCCAACCACGCTCATTGAGATTCAAAGCTTCTTAGGCCTTGCCAATTTCTATCATAGATTCATGTTGGGATTCTCCCATATTGCATGGGCCCTCAGCCAAGTAACCAGGGGTGATGATAAGACAAAGTTTGTGTGGGGCATGTCCCAACAACAAGCATTCGATGATTTGAAGCAGCTGATGTGCTCATCCTCAGTGCTTTCATTACCTATCCTGCAAGAACCTTTTAAGATCGAGACAGATGCTTTAGACTATGTTGTTGAAATAGTTCTCACTCAGCATGACCACCCCATGGCATATCATAGTGATACACTATCAAATTTTGTACGTAAGTATCCTAATTACAAAAAATAAATGTACTCCATTTTGAAAGCTTGTCGCCAATGGAGGCATTAAATTCTCGGGAAGGAGACATTCATCCACACTAATCATAAGCCGTTGCAGTTCATGAAGACACGAGGAAAATTTCAAAATGACTTCCATCAAAAGGGTTCCACATACTTGCAATAGTTCGACCTCAACATCAAGTATAAGACAGGAAGTACCAATCTCATCGTTGATTTCCTCAGTCAAACTCCATTCGTGGTACTCACCATGGTGATAGAATCTTGCGGCCACGAGACCTCCTGATGGCCCCAACTCTATGAGAAATATCTTGACTTCACCACCACCTACCATATGTTGAGTGAAAACACAGTTCTCACTAATTTCCATCTTCGGGACGGACTCTCTATGGAACCTTCCAGTTTTGCTAACCTTGATTTGGCTATATCTAGTGCTTCAGCCATTTCATAAACCGATAAAGAGTTTGCACTAGCAAAATCATTAAGGATCGATGTTGTTTGAGTAACATTATATTTTGGGTCTAGACCTGCCTTCCATTTAATGTTTCTTTCAGTTGTATCCTAGATTACACCTCCTCTTTTCCTTTTGGCATCTCTTTTATGAATGGATTTAGTCTTATGACTATAGTAATATTCTCCAACCGCTACAACTACACTTTCAACTCCTAATCTAGGTGATGTGAGTGAAAATACTCTTGGAATGGCTTCCAATGGTGTACATTCCTCCAAGGGAATTGTAGCCAAGTCGGTATCAGGTTTTATTAACATAATTGTGTTTATTTTCTCCGGTCTTACTTCTTTTGTTTTGGCATATTTTCCCTTTTCTTCCTTATTTTGAGAAGCCTAAAGGGATGGGTCTTCATTTGTTTTCCTTTTTTATCTCAATGTTTTTATCTGTTCGAGTTTTGGGCATCAACCCTGAATCACCTACTCCATCTCCATTCTTCTTTGAAGTATGAATTTTATTTTTTTTGTTTCTGACTATTTTCTTTGAGATTCAACGTTCTTCTTTTGTTCGTATATTTCTTCAGCTTCATCCGCCTTTCTAGCCAATTATGCATATTTCTTCTTCTTTGCTAATTCTTCAGCCTCATGCTTCTTTTTATCTTGATATAGTAGTTCTTTAAACTATTTTATTCTCAAAAATTTGTCTGCATGATCTTCCTTGTTGAGTTGTTCCCTGGTTAATTCATTGGGGAACATGTTTAATACTTCTTCAAAATGTGAATCTCCTCGGAAAATATCCTTTTTATACTTGACCTCATGGTATTTTTGCAGTGTTAAATTGATAGACTTCATGTGACCATATACCACATTCTGGGGGTCATGCCCTTTCTTCTCTCTAGTGCACATACATATTTATTCTATGGCTTTTTCTTCCTTTTCAGTGTGTCTTTTGTTTAGCAGAGAGTATTTCCCTAAGTGTATAGGAAAAATTGGTTAGCACCTCTTATTTTTCTCTGATAGGTATGTTGTGACCCCTTTGTCAACTGTCTGATATGCTACTTCCCTAGCCAACAATTTATCAGGCACATATTTTGACAACAAACGAGGTCGTCCCATGGCTCCAAAAATGATAACACATGTGTAGTATTTTTTTTATTTACCAATCTCTTGTCTCCTTTAAAGATCTAATGGCTCCATGAGATATCCTGTGAGATTGAACCCGAAATATAGCCTTGTGCAAGGGAGCCAAGAAATAATCACAGATATCATAAAAATTATTCTTCAAGTTCACTTCCAGTGAATTAGAAAAATATACATGAATTTTGGCTTTGCTTGAATTCCAAGCCCAATTGAAAGTAAGAAAAACATGTGCTACACAAATTGCATCTATGAGATAAGTTGTCATATAAAACCCAGGTTTTTTCATACCTTTATCTTCATAAACTCAAGTTTAGATGTTGAATGATAAGATGTTGGCCCAATTGAATGCTTCCAAATTTTTTATTACTATATATGTCATCAAGAAACATTCCATTCTAAAATGGGTGATGGTGTCTTCACCGTAGAGTCTGCATATCATCGCATTCAAGATTTTGTTGGTATATTTCAATTAGTGGGCAGGAATACATATTTCTCCCTTCTTTATCCAGGTGGATATCAATGGACACCCACCTATTCCAATTGGTTCATCTTGGCATTTGTTTCCTACTTTTCGGGTGTTGAATTTTTGGGGCCGTTTTTAGGCCCTAAACAACATTTTTAGGTCTCTCCATAGTCACAATCTATACAGAGTCACATTTTTACATCATAATGTGTATTCCTAGGATATACCTTTCCAACAGGCTATCATGCGCCTAAAACGAAGATCGTATGCAAAAATTATGACCCCAGGAAGTTGATGCACCAACTTACCCCAACAAGTCCCACATGACTTTTGGTGCTTCATCTCCGGGGGTTAGGTTTTTGGATGTCTAGGGTTTTGGAATTCATGTTTATTGTAAATATGATTTCAAATCCTCATTGTACTCATCTTCTTGTGAATGAGCATAGTCAACACATCTCTTCTCCGAGATAAGTCACCACCATTCTACCAAGCTTGTTTTCAGTCTGCATTTTATAGTTTCAACATATTTCTTTATTGAATAGAAGCCAATTTTATTGTATCTCTGTTATTTTTCATTGCATCTATGTGTTAATAATAATAATAATTTGTGTTCATTTCATTCTTCTCATAAAATCTGGATCAGGACAACCAGTCTAAGTTGCAGACAAAGTAGGATAATGGAAAGATGAATAAAGATACTGGGAATTGGTGCGACTTCCATAAGAGACCCTAGCATAATACTGTTGATTTCCACCCAAAGGAGTGATTGGTGGTTGATTTGAAAGCCTCTAAATCAGATGTGGGTTCTGACTTAGAGTTAGAACTAGAAAATGGGAGACAAATCATTGACGTGGAACCTAGTTCCACCGCTGCTACCACCAAGATCCAGCCTGTTGAACCTGATGAGCCAAAGGAAGGTGAGCTCCTATTTCATTCATAGATGTGGGTGAAAGGCACCCCATTGCACTTCATCATTGATAGTGGTATCCAGAAGAATATCATCTCAACGGAGGTTGTCAAGTGGTTGGCCCTGCCAACAACACTGCAAACGCAGCCCTACACCATCAGATGTCTCCACCAAGGAAGCAATCTTTGTGTCAGCCAACAATGTCATCTATCCTATGGCATCAAGCCCTTCGAAGATGAGGTATTGTGTGATTTTTTTCCCCTTGAATTTCTTTATGTTCTTTTTGGCCAATCTTATTTATGGAAACGTCATTTTGTATATGATTTTAGGCCGTGCAATGTTATTATTACTTTGGACAAGAAATTGTACAGTATACCTGAGGTAGTCCCACCTAATGCCATTTCCTTGATCTCTTCCAAGCAATGTAGGAAGGTCATATCTCAGAATGATTTTTTTCTTCTTCTTCATGATTCTCTCTTAGAGTGAGCAAAAAATTGTGGCCACATCCATGGCCTCTGCAATCGACCTCTCCATACAACAAAAGCAAGAGGATAAGGTCATGGAATAATACAAAGACATCTTCTCCTCACCTACTAGGGTACCTTTGCATTGTAAGGTCAAGCATTCCATCGATCTGACCCCCGATGCACTGCTGCCCAATGGGCCAGTCTATCACCACTCTCTGTTAGAAAATGAGGATATCAAGCATCAGATCCAAGAACTTCTCCAAATGGGGCACATCCGACCCATCTCATCACCTTGTGGAGGCCCAATAATGCTTGTGTACATGAAATTTGGGACCTAGTGACTCTGCGTTGATTATTGGGCTCTAAATAAAATCATATTCAGGAACCGATACCTGATTCTTTGAATCGACGACCTCCTTGATCAACTCATGTAGGCTAAATACTTCAGTAAGATTGATTTGAATTATGGAAACCATCAGGTCCCAATAGAGAAGACAAATGTATGGAATACTGCCTTCAATTCAAAAGAAGGTCTTTTTGAATGGTTGGTCATGCCCTTTGGTTTGACAAATGCCCCAATAAATTTCATGAGGATGATGGGAGATATCCTGAGGCCTTTCACCAATTCTGTTGTAGTGGTGTATCTGGATGACATCCGCATCTACAACAAGACTTGGGTGGAACACTTGCATCATATTCAATAGGTTCTGCACACTCTGCAGCAACACAAGATCTATGCCAACTTGGAAAAATGATCCTTCGACATAGAAAGGGTCCAATACCTAGGATACATTGTTGATGAGCATGGTGTGCATGTGGATCCAACCAAGATCCAGGTCATTAGTGACTGCCCAACCCCAACCACGCTCACTGAGCTTCAGAGCTTCTTAGGCCTTGCCAATTTCTATCACAGATTCATGTTGGGATTCTCCCATATTGCATGGTCCCTCAGCCAAGTAACCAGGGGTGATGGTCAAACAAATTTTGTGTGGGGCATGTCCCAACAACAAGCATTCGATGATTTGAAGCAACTCATGTGCTCATCCTTGGTGCTTTCATTACCTAACCTGCAAGAACCTTTTAATATCGAGACAGATGCTTTAGACTATGTTGTTAATGTAGTTATCACTCAGCACAACCACCCCATGGAATATCATAGTGAGACACTATCAAATTTTGTACGTAAGTATCCTAATTAAGACAAATAAATGTACTCCATTATGAAAGCCTATCGCTAATGCAGGCATTACATTCTTGGGAAGGAGACATTCATCCACACTGATCATAAGCCATTGCAGTTCATGAAGACACGAGGAAAATTGAAAAATGACTTTCATCAGAAGGGGTCCACATACTTGCAGCAGTTCAACCTCAACATTAAGTATAAGACAAGAAGTACCAATCACATCATTGATTTCCTCAGTCAAACTCCATTCGTGGTACTCACCACGTTGATAGACTCTTACGGCCACGGGACCTCCTGATGTCCCCAACTCTATGAGAAATATCTTGACTTCACCACCACCTATGATATGTTGGGTGCAAACACAGTTGTCACTAATTTCCATCTTCGAGACAGACTATTGTGCCATCTGGGCCTTCTCTGTGTTCCATCAAGCAAGCGAGCGAAGATGATTTGGGAATCCCACTACAGTTAGGTGGCACGACACTTCGACGTAAAAAAGGCAATGGAAATGTTGCAACAGTATTTCTACTGGTCTAAACTTCAACAATATGTCAACAAGTATATCAATTCATGCACTGCATGCGCTATTGCCAAAATGACCACTAAGAAATAAGGTCTGTACACCCCTTTTCCTACTCCTGATAGACCTTGGGAATCCATCTCAATGGACTACATGTTGGGCCTTCTATCCACCAAGCGGGGAAAAAAATGCGTTTTTATGGTTGTTGATTGCTTTTCCAAGATGGCGATTATGGGCACCCGCAAGAAAAGCATCGCAACGGAGGCCACTGCCAAGCTATTCTTTAAACAAGTGTGGTTACATTTTTGGATACCATAAACCATTATCTCAGATTGGTACATTTGGATCCTCAAAAAATTATGTTCAAGCCTCTGGTCACTGCTGGACACTAAGCTCACCATTTCCACTACCTTCCATCCCCAGACGGATGGCCAAATCGAGGTCGTCAACTGGATTATCATGCATATCCTACACATGTACAATTCCAAGAACCCCCATAATGGGATGAGAGTCTTCCTTATGTTTAGCACATATACAACCGAGCCATACATATCCCAATCAACCACAACCCCTTTCAAGTGGGGTTGGGATTTCAACCACTGGGTCTCATGGATGTTTCAGTACCCCTTGTGGCCACCCAGGAAGACTCTTCCCATTCTCCAACTGAAGCTGAAAAAGCCACTTGGTTCATTGAGCGGATTCAAGACATCTACCAACAGGTTCAGGATATTTTACAGAAGTCTAATGCCAAGTACAAGCAACACCATGATCAACACCGGGAGCCACACAAGTTTCAGGTGGGAGACAAAGTTTGGTTGCACTTGCAGAAAGAATGCCTTACAGAGCCCCATCAGGAGATTCATCCACTCTGTTATGGACCTTACATCATGACCAAGGCGGTGGGAAATAATTATTTTGAGCTCAACATTCCCCCCTTCCTTGGCTTGCACCCAGTGTTCAATATGGATCTCCTTCAGCCATATTTTCCACCATTATTGGACATATCATAGATAGCATAACAATTGACACCAACAAAGCTCAACCCTAACTGTATGGAACAAGAATCGTGATTTTTTTCGAATTACTTGTCATCTATTTTTCCATAAATGGAGCTTACAACAGGTCTATCAAGTATGTTGCATACACAGGGAACAACCATTAGCAAGAGTGGAACATTTAGAGTAGTTTATTTCGGGCTTGAAATGTAAGCAAACAGATAGGTTCGATTTTCAATGGTGGAGATCCAATGGAAATTTCATATCAACGACTCTCGTGCATTCGGAGTTTCAAATTCGTGCAAGGCTTAACGACTAGACATAAGTTCTAAAACGTTGAAACCTCGAAGTGTAGATGAAATTTGGCACTAATCAGTTTAGATGCATGGAACTCATCTATTGAGACACATGGAATTCATTTCATGCCACCACATCACTCTGGGAGAATGTCACTCTGAGAGTTTTCCATCCAGAGAAAGCACATTTCTCCGAATCCCAGACCCCTGAAGTCCCAAAATATTTAAATGTCAAAAAAGGCCTAATCCAGGTTTAATTAGTGATAATCACACACTAATCACTTTGCGAGTTCGACACTCCAGGAGTTATATACACTTTTCATTCAAAGGCTCCCAAACTCCAAAGTGTTAAAGTATTGAGAGACTTCCATGTCACTTTGGAAGATATTCATGCTCCACGTTCAAAATCTCCCGAGCTCTAAGAAATTTTTGCCATTGCTAAATATGGTTAGGGGAGTTCTAATATGGAAGATGGATAGAACTTTAGCAGGGTCACCCAGATCACAGATCACAAACTGATCAATGTCTCACATTCATTGCAGAAACTAAAGGCGCTCGAACATTGATCTCCTAGTGCGGTCCCACAATTGAAACCATGGTATAGATTGAGAGGTATGTGGCAATTGGTGGTTGATTTCGGGAGTCGGAGTGGTGTGGATCCAAACCGCCCTTGAAAATTTTCGCAATCATGTGCTTATATCACATCTAGGGTCCAATCCGAGAGCAGTGTGTGGCAACCAAATTGGGCGCTAAGCCAAATCATCAAAGGAAAAGTCATGAGGAGAAGTAGAACACTAGTAGACCATGACCAGTCCATCACAGAAAAAACAAGAAGAAGGTTCGGTTACGATCAAGACAGATAAACTCGTTGATAGTCAACAGGTACAGAACAAAATTTTTAGAATCCAGACTCTGCAACACCATAATCGGGAACTCAAGAAACTATAATCCAGACTATAGAAGGAATGTTGAAGATTCCCGAAAAACACCAGAAGACCTACCTCTTCCTCAAGAAGATAATGTGAATATGTTGCCAATACAACTAGTTACCCTCCAGTGGCCTCAAACAATGTCCATGCATGCTAGTGCTCAATCCAGAACTTAGTTCTGTCGCTCCTAATAATTTTCTATCAATTCCAGTTCATTCCAGCACATGCGTCAGTCCAGTTTCATTGCTAGTAGCAGTTTTCAGTTGTTCAATTGCAGGATTCTTTTAGATTAAGTTAATAAGTGGTATTTTATGTGTGATAATAACCACTCTTTTTTATTAAGTCAGGTGTGAAGTATACATTGATGTACTCCAACAGTGTTTTAGTTAAGTTAATAATTTGTTCTACAACTAGTAATGTAGAGTTGAGTCTCAGTCCCAGATGGACAAGAGTCTCTACAACTCTGATAAATATGCAATTTCTGTATATTTTGAGGGTTCATTTTTTGGGGGAAAAGAATATCAATACATCAACTAGTTCAACATGTTATATGCATGGATTAAAGCTCTTTACCTGGTGAATATACTCTTGATGACAATGTTTCGTTCAAATCTTCATGTGGTTTTATCTTATCTTGAATGTAGTTTTTGATTTGTGAAAATTACATTTCATTTTCTTCGGCTATTGCATAAATTATCTTTATTGATACACAACATGTGAAAACAACTAATGCTTTGGTAAAGTTTTGTTTTCATTTAAACATGAGTGAGTAATTGTGTTTTTGATACATGTTTAATGTCTTGAAATGATATTTTAAGTATTAAACTTCTTGCAACAGATTATTCGATTGAGTAGTTTGTTGTTTCCCTTTGTTTCTTACCTCTATTATTTCACTGGTCTGTCATTTGTGTGCAACCAGCTAAAGAGAACCCTCATCTATATCATTTTTCCAATATAACCATGCTCTTGTCTTGGTAAATCAACCCTCTAACCAACCCAAAAACAAATTATCAAAAGAATAATCATTCCAAAACTTGAGGTGGCCTAGATTTTCCCTTTAGCAGTCAGGTGCAGACTTTAGGACCAACATCTTCTGGTGTCATTGTCGGGGAACGGAGTAGTGAAAATATATTTCCCTAGGAGAATAACATTGAATAGATTTGACCATTGATGGCGAACAAAGATCATACACAAATAGACTACCATATTTCACTTGGCAACTCCACTGAATAGAATTTACAAAATAAATATTGGCACCCAGAAAAGGACTCAACATGTCCAAATATGAACACAATAAAGCCACCAAGGCTCATCCTAACCCTGATAATGAAACAATAGTCTTTGAGCCAGAAAGGAAACTAACGAAATCCACCGTAGCTCATAGATATACCTCCCCCCTCAAGGGTAAAGTTGTGCCCAACGAGTCTACTTCTCTTGATCATCACAAGAAGCTCGAATTTTCTAGTCCTGAGAATCACAATTCCAAGGAACCTCGGACATATTCAACTCCTGACTCTACTTTACCATCCAGTCCAAAATCCACCCCTGTAGCTCCCATAAATCTTCAAATTCCTATTGCCCAAGCCATGGCTACTAAGAGGATGGATGTCATAATTGTTTCCAGATATGCACCCCTAGTTCTTCCTATAGGCTTACATGCACTCTCAACCACATATTACATGAAAAAATTACCAAGATATAATGGGGAAGGTGATGCCTCTATTAAGGAACATCTGGTAGCCTTTTACAGCTTTGCAGACAACTTTAACATTGACTATGCATATGTGTGGATGAGGTTTTTTTTGCAGAGTTTGGATGGGGAAGTAAGGAAATGGTTTTGGGGTCTTCCTCCAGCCTCCATCGCAGATATTAAGGCGTTAAATGAATATTTCATAAAGAAATAGGGAGATAGGAGAGATTATCTATACTACATCACTGAGTTTGGGGCTCTAAAGAGAAATAATGGTGAATCTATTTTATACTTGACCAAGAGATTCAATAAGATGTATGGTAGAATCCCATATGAGATCAAACCAAATGAAGCCTCTGCCAAGATCAATTATGTCAATGCATTTGATGCAGATTTATCCCTTCTGTGAGGGAGAGAAGATCCACCACATTGTTGTCCATGCAGGAAGCATCCATTGAGGTTGAATCCAATATATTAGAATCAGATAGGTTAAATACTATATCTGATAAATACAAGAAGAAACAGAGAGAATATTCCCCTTCCTCCTCCAACCCAACCACATATGATCCCAAACTTGATGAAATCACCAAAAAATTGAAGGATCTGACATCTGAAATAGCTAAGATGAAATGGGAATCTAAACAACCATACATAGCTTTTCAGGGGACTGGAAATAGAAATACAAACCATTTTAGAAGGCCTAATGATGCCCATCAGATGATGAAGAAAGAAAGGAGGAATGTTGACGATCAAAGGGTAGCGACTCCTTTCTAAAACAATTAGATTGAGGAGATAGATGCAGACAATGATGTTGTAGATGATATTGTTGTACTTTTCAATGAAACATATTAATATACCAGTCACTTAATGAAATAAGAATATGAGGTAGCACAACTGTCAAATCAGTTTGATAATCAGATAGGGAAAGAGGGATTTATTCAAGGCTAACCCTAGAAAAAATATGATTTTAGGACAAGAGCGGGGGCTCCCAAAACCACTACCTCTTATCAAAACAAACAGGTTGAAATAAACTTGCAGTCCCTGAAATAAATGAAGTTGATAGGCCACTAGTCTCTTTCAGCCTAGAGCATGATTTGAGCAAGATCAAGATCCCCGTGCCTTTGGCATAATTGATGAAGAATGAATGTTTCAAAAAATCTATCATGAAAGTTCTGTAGCCAACTAATTTTATTGTATCTTCTGATGTAATTAGTATGCAAGATGAGAACCCAACCATTACTGTGGGTCCACACTTTAAGGATAGCTTTGATGCTTCTCCACCATTCTATATATCTTTAAATTTCCATGATAATATCCTTCATAACTGTCTTATGGACTCAGGAGCCTCGCACAATGTTATTCCCAAAGTTGTTATGGAGGAACTAGGTCTAGAGATCACCAAACCTTACCAAGACCTGTACTCCTTTGATTCTAAGAAAGTAAAATGTTTGGGACTGATAAAGGATATGGTGGCTTCTTTGGAACAATTACCAATGAAGATCAGTGTAGTGATGGACATTGTTGTGGCTGACATTCCCCCAAAGTTTGGTATGATATTATCCAAAACTTGGGCTAAGAAGGTTGGAGGATCATTACAAATGGACCTCACATATGCCACCATCCCTGTGTTTGGAGGGGAACATAGGAGGCTATACATAGAGGTAATATTATCCTATATTTTCAGTGACCATCAAAACCCAAGCAATCACCCAATTCATGCTTTTGAGGATGAGATCAGATCATCTGTTTTTCATTTAAATGATAATGAACCCGAAATATAAGTTAGCCAACGCAAAGATCAGCCACTGACAGGTCAACAAAATAAAGTATGGAAGATGTTTTTCGATGGCTCTTCATCAAAGGAAGGATCTGGGGAAGGTATACTCCTCATTTACCCTTCAAAATAGGTAATAACACTCTCTTATAAGCTGGAGTTTGAAACTACTAACAATATAGCTGCATATGAAGCTTTGGTGTTGGGATTGAGGGCTGCCAAAGACATTTCCATTGATTGTCTAGAAGTTTTTGGTGATTTTGAGTTAATCATCAATCATGTTTAGAACATCTATCAAGCTAAACAACATAGGCTCAAGCAATACAAAAATGAGGTATGGGACCTAATCGACAATTTATTTATGGAATTTAACATATCCTTCATTCCTAGAGATCAGAACCAGAAGGCAGATTCTTTGGCCTTAGCTGCCAGCACTTTCAGACCTCCCATTGGTCCAAATATTAAATATCAAGTGGAAATCAGACATAGAACAACCATACCAGACAATATAAAGCATTGGCAAGTATTTACTGATGATCTAGAGCTGCAGAGATTTCTACAGACCATTGACGAACTCTCCAATATCTCAATCGACCAAGAAAGCCAAGAAGGTGAAAATAATGAATTAGAAGATCAAAAAACAACTCATCTGCTAAAGAGAGTAGTTGGCCACAATATTGTGGAGCTGAAAAACCAATCACATTCCAAGAGGACTAGTTCCATTGGAAAGTTTGTTTTATAGTAATGATGTTTCCAGAGGAGCTTCCATGCAGAATCAAGAAGAGGGGATAACATATTGGAATATTGGGACCACTGAGAATCCTAAGATCATCAATTTGTCCAAAGCCTTAGCTGCAGAACAAAGGGACATGTATGTCAGTCTCATCGAAATGTTTGTGGATACTTTTGCATGGTTGTATGAGGATTTAAAGACATTTCACACTGACATCATCCAACACAAGATCCCTCTAAATGCTGGCTCGAAGCCATTCGAACAAAATATTTAGAAATTTAATCCCATGTTGATGTCCATAATTGAGAAAGAGTTGAAACGAATGTTGGATGGAAGTATTATTGTACCATTGAGGTACTCAAACTGGGTGGCCAACTTGGTACCTGTGAGGAAGAAGAACGGGGAGATATGCTTGTTTGTTGATTTATGAAATCTCAACAAGTGTTCTCTAAAGGACAATTACCCCCTCCCCAAGATGGATCATATTTTGCAGAGGGTGGTAGGTGACCACATGATTTCCTTGTTAGATGGATACTTTGGTTATAACTAGATAGTGGTGTGTGAAGAGGGCAGAGAAAAAACAACATTCACCACCCCATGGGGAACATTCATGTACGACAAGATGCATTTTGGGCTGATGAATGTAGGGGCCACCTTTCAGAGGGCCATGGACATAGATTTCGTGGGGGAAAAGGAAAAATTTATGGTTATATATTTGGATGAAATCACGATTTTCTCCAAGTATGATGATGAACATTTGCAGTATCTGGAGTAGGTTTTCCGAAAATGCAGGAGATACGGAATATCTTTGAATCCTAGGAAGTCCCACTTTTCCATGCCAAAAGGAAATATCCTAGGCCATATCATATCAGCATGAGGTATAAAAATTGATCTGAAGTGGGTTTATGCCATTCAAGAGATAGAAATCCCCAGAAATAAAAAGGTTATCCAGTCTTTCATTGGCAAGATAAACTTCCTAAGGCACTTTGTGCCAAATTTCGCCGAAATTTTGAATCCTATCACTGCCATGTTAAAGAAAGACATTGTGATAAAATGGTCACTAGAGGAAAAATCAACATTCCAAAGGATCAAGCAGGATTTAGTTGAAGCCCCTGTATTAGCCAACCCTGACTATACCAAATATTTCTTCATCTTCTCTTTCACTTATGAGGAGACCATTGTTGTTGTACTACTGCAGAAAAATGGAGAAGGGCATGAACAACTCATAGCCTTTTTTAGCAAATCTCTCCAAGATGATGAGCTTAAGTATGATATATTAGAAAAGAAGGCTTATGGGCTAGTCAAAGCACTCAAGGCCTTCATAGTATATGTGTTATAGTCTAGCATAATAGCTTTTGTTCCTAGCAGAAGTGTCAAAGAGATTCTAGTCTAGCCAGACAGTGAGGGGAAAAGAGGGAAGTGGATTGTCAAACTATTGGAGTATGACCTGCACATTAAACCCACCAAGATGATCAAGGGACAAGGAATTGCCAAGTTGTTATCATAATCAAATTTTAAGGTGCTAGAATTACATCAAATATTCACCTAATCAGATGCACCCATCGTACAGCCTAGACAAGACAACATACAGGTATTTGAAAATTACTCCTCTTCACCTTGGTATAGAAACATCATTTATTTTTTTGCATCATCTTGAATGTCCAACAGGTGTGAAGAAAACAAATTACAGGTCTCTCAAATTGAAGGCTATCAAATTCTGCATTTCAAACCAGAACTTTTATTGGAGGGATCATGTTGGCATCTTGTTAAAATGCCTTAATGAAAATGAAGCCAAACAAGTCATAATAGAAATTCATAGAGGATTATGCGGAGGACAGAAGCATTGGAAGGCTATAGCTCTCAAGATCCTAAGGGCAGGGTACTACTAGCCCACCCTTTTCTCCGATGTATTTGCTACTATTAGGGCCTGGAATGAATGTCATAAATTTGCAGGAAAACAAAAGTTAGTATCACTACCCCTAAAACATATCACTGTTAGTGGTCCATTTAAGCAATGGGGATTAGAATTTATAAGTGAGATAAATCCACCCTCCAGTGGGCAACACAAGTGGATTCTCACTGCCACTAACTATTTCACCAAGTGGATCAAGGTTGTGCCCACTGGGAATGCCACTGACAAGGTGATCATGAATTTCCTGGAAACCAATATTTTTGTCAGATTTGGATGCCCCAACAAGCTTATAACAGACAATTCCCAAGCATTCAAGTCCAAATCCATGATTGACTTCTACGGAAATCATAACATTTCCTTGACACATTCAACACCCTATTATCCTCAGAGGAATGGTATGGCAGAGTCATCAAACAAAATTCTCATCAATATTATCAAGAAGTTATTGATCGAAAACAAGAAATCATGGGACTCTAAACTCAAATATGCTCTGTGGGCCGACAGAATCAGCACCAAGAAGTCTTTGGGAACCTTGCCATTCCATCTTGTCTATGGTGTATACATTGTCCTTCCCACCCAGCTTGGTATACCAGTCCTAAAATTCTTGCAAGAAGAGATTGAGGAGCCAAATGAAATCCAAAGGAGAATCTTCCAGATTATAGATTTTCAAAAAAAGAGAGAAGCACTGGATCATAATATCGAAGCATACCTGAGCAATATCAAATCATCCTTTGTTAATAAAACCAAGAAAGTGACCTTTCAAGAAGATGACCTAGTCTTGAGGTGGGATGCCAGAAGGGATGACAAGTCAAAGCATGGTAAGTTTGATAACCTATGTTTGGCCCTTTTAAGGTGGTTGAGGTTCTAGACAATAACACATTTATCTTTCACAATCTAGATGATGCAGAGATCTTCGAAGGCCCAGTAAATGGGCACTTCCTGAAACACTATTTTGTTTAATGATGAGGGAAGGACCCTCTTGTACCATAGATTCTTTATTTTTATTTTTTCATTTGATTAGTTAGTTGTTTATGAATAAAGACTCCATGGACCAACAAAGGCACTGGGGTGTAGCTATAGTTTTGGATTCGATAAGATGCATTGGCTGAGAGACAGTGGCAGAGATACATGAGTTACAGGCAGAAGCAAAGGTAAGAGAAGGGAGGTAAGAGCAAGTTATTTAAAGTCTAAGGCACTGAGATACTGTTATTAGTACCTCGCAGGGAAGTGCTATCCCCGATAGGAGCCAATGTTAAGAGCACCACTTGCCCTCATCTCTCTTTTCTGCATACCTTCCTAGAAATATTTCCTCTTAAGGTTGGTTGAGTTGGTTTCCCATTTTTTCAATGACTTGGTTTTCCTCATTGTCTTGCTTAACTATTTATTTGCACATAATGTTTTCTGTTTTTCTTGAAGGATAAACATATATCATGATTTGGTTCGATTTACTTGTCATCTTGTTTGCCATAAATTGAGATTACAATAGGTCGATCAAGTATGTTGTATACAAAGGGAAAAACCATTAGCAAGAACGCAACATTCAGAGAAGTCCATTTCGGGCTTGAAATATAAGAAAACAGACAGGTTTGATTTTCAACGATGGATATCCGATGGACAATTCAGATCAATGGCTCTTGTGCATGCAAAGTTTCAAAGTCGTGCAAGGCTTAGCGACTAGATAGAAGTTCTGAAATGCCGAAACAACGAAGTGTCAAGGAAATTTGGCACTCATTAGTTTAGACATGTGGTGCTCATCTTTAGATACACATGGAATTCATGCCACCACATCACTCTGGGAGTTTTCCATCCAAAGCAAGCACAGTTCTCCGAAGACCAGAGCCCTGAAGTCCCAAAATATTTAAATGATAAAAAATGGCCTAAGCCAAGTTTAATTAGTGATAAGCACAAATTAATCACTTCGCAAGTTTGACACTCTAGGAGTTATATACACTTTTCATTCAAAGTCTCCTGAACTCCAAAGTGTTGAAGTAACGAGAGACTACCACGTCACTCCAGGAGAAAGTCACTTTGGGAGATATTCATGCTCTGCGTTCAAAAGCTCCTGATCTCTAAGAAATTTTCTTTGTCACTAAATATGGCTAGGGGAAAAGTCACGAGGAGAAGAAGAACACTAGAAGACCGCGACCAATCCATCACAGAGAAAACAAGAAGAAGGGTCAATTACGATCGAGACAGAGAAACTCACTGATAGTCAATAGGTACATAACAAAATTTCCAGAATCCAGACTCTACAACACCATAATCGGGAACTCAAGAAACTATAATCTAGACTGCATAAGGAATGTCGAAGACTCCAGAAAAACACTAGAAGACCTACCTCTTCCTTAAGAAGATAATGTGAAGAAGCTGTCAATACAGCTAGTTATCCTCTAGTGGCCTCAAACAACACCCATGCATTCTAGTGCTTAATGCAAAACTCAGTTATGTTGCTCCTAATATTTTTCTGCCAATCCCAGTTCATTCCAATGCATGCGTCAGTCCAGTTTCATTGCTAGTAGCAGTTTTCAATTGTTCAGTTGCAGGATTCATTTAGATTAAGTTAATAAGTGGTATTTTATGTGTGATAAGAACCACTCTTTTTTGTCAATTCAGGTGTGAAGTATATATTGTTGTACTCCAAAAGTGTTTTAGTTAAGTTAATAATTTGTTCTACAACTAGTAATGTAGAGTTGAGTCTCAGTCCGAGATGGACGAGAGCCTCTACAACTCTGATAAATATGCAATTTATGTATGTTTTGAGGGTTCATTTTTTGGGGGAAAATAAGATCAATACATCAGTCGGTTCAACCTATTCTATGCGTGGATTAAAGCTGTCTACCTAGTGAATATACTCTTGATGATAGTGTTTCGTTCAAATCTTCATGTGTTTTTATCTTTTCTTGAATGCAGTTTTTGATTTGTGCAAAGTACATTTCATTTTCTTCGGCTATTGCATAACTTATCTTTATTGATACACAACCTGTGAAAACAACTAATGCTTTGGTGAAGATTGGTTTTTATTGCAACCTGAGGGAGTAATTGTGTTTTTGATACATGTTTAATGTCTTGAAATGATATTTTAAGTATTAAACTTCTTGCAACAGATTATTCGATTGAGTGGTTTATCGTTTCCCTTTGTTTCTTACCTCTATTATTTCATCGGTCTGTCATTTTTGTGCCACCAGCCAAAGAGAACCCTCATCTATATCATTTTTCAAATATAACCATGCTCTTATCTTGGTAAACCAACCCTCTAACTGACCCAAAATCAAATTATCAAAAGAATAATCATTCCAAAACTTGAGGTGGCCTAGCTTTGCCCTTTAGAAGTCAGGTATAGACTTTAGGACCAATGGGGGGAACTCAACGAAATGGAGACCATTGATTTCTAAGGGGGGAGGATTGATCCAGGTGTATATCAGTGGACACCCACCTATTCCAACTAACTCATCTTGGCATTTTTTTCAGTTTGGCATTTTTTTTCCTAGCTTTCGGGTCCTAAACTTCTAGGGTCATTTTGAGGCCCTAAACAATGTTATTAGGGATCTCCATAGTCAAACTATACATATAGTCATAGTTTGATGGAATAATGTGTATTTCTCGGATATACCTTTCCAATGGGCTATCATGCACCTAAAACTAAGATTGTATGAAAAAGTTACGACCCCGGGAAGTTGATGTACCAACTTACCCCAACAGGGCCCACATGACTTTTGGCGCTTCATCTCATAGGGTTAGGTTTTTGGATGTCTAGGATTTTGGCATTCATGTTTATTGTAAAAAGGATTTCAGAGCCTCATTTTACTCATCTTCTTGCGAATGAGTGCAACTGTCACATCTCTTCTCAGAGATAAGCCACCACCATTCTAGAAAGCTTGTTTTCAGTTTGCATTTTATAGTTTTAGCATATTTCTTTATTGAATAGAAGCCAGTTTTATTGTGTCTTTGTTATTGTTCATTGCGTCTCTCTGTTAATAATAATAATAATCTGTGTTCATTTCGTTCTTCTCATAAAATCTAGATCAATTCTTTACTATCCATTCTTCATCTACGAACCAGTCTTCCATTAGAGTTTCAAAGTATTCATGATCGACTCTGAATTTTTCCAAGAGAGATTCATCCAGTGTAATAGTGGATCAAGATTTTTTTCCAGAATCCTAAGGTCTTCTTCTCTGGGAGACGCAATAGGCACACTGGAAGCATTTACTATCATTCGTATTTCTTTCTGTGTGTGAGCAAAGCACATATCACATCATCATTGTAAGGGAATAGGATTGGGCAAGTTGCAACATTATGTATATCCCTTTGTTTTATATTCATGTACTCGTCAATGTCCTCGTCGTCGATCAGATACTTATCACCATGGAACATTTCATATATATCATGATATCTTTCATACTGTTCTCTATTCTTAGTCTCTAATTATGTTCTTGATTTAGTGAGAATCCCTAATCCTAAGCCCTCCCTTCTTATACTTCATTGCTTGATTTCATTAGGCTTTAATCTTTGGTTTGAGTTTATTATGCTTTACATTTTTAGCACTTTTGAATAATTTTCTTAAGTTTCAAGCTTTAAGATATGGATTCATGAGATTTTTCACATCATTTTCTTATTTGAATTTTTCAAAATTCAAATTATTACCAAGTCATCAATGGTGCTACAGGAATAACGCTATTCCTGCAGTGCTAAAGTAATCATGCTGTGACATGCGCCAACCATCCAAATCTTGTCATGATCACATAAATCGTGGACAAAAGACCTGCATGTACTCCCCGATCTCGCTTGAATCGATGATGTCATTTGAACCGTTGCATGAATGAGATCACTCTATACCTGCAAGGACTTGTATCAAATCACTCCTATTTCCAATATTATTATATGACACTATCATCTGTTATTCTAGTCTATTAGATTATGTGTGCAGATATTCATTTAAGAAAATCGTTATGTAGTAACATTTACAGATTTTAAAGTTCTTGATTTCCAATAGCGTCGAGTTACAAAACTGTATCATTGACATGGCGCCGAAGAAAGGTGGGAAAATTGTTAGGCTGGAACCTGAGGGTACTGAGACACTTGAAGCGTATCCACATATGGAACAAAGTTTCAAGGATGTTGGCTGGTTCAAGTTCTTTAACACTTTCCAGGGGCATGATGAACATGTGTCCATGATATTTGCACAAAACTTCGACGGCTTCGAGGTGGTGATTGGTAAACTATTGATGTTGGTGATGGAACATTCCATTGCCAAATCTTGCAAATTGTCAATTGGGGGAGAACGATGGTGGAAAAAGGAGCACGTAGTCATGGAATTCGTGAACCAATTCCTTCTACCAGTTAAGTAGAATCCATATTGGAAGAAAGGAGTTCCCCACAACTGGATTAGACAGGAGTGGCATATCACTCTGATCATAATTCACAGGTATATTACATGCGAGGGTAGGTTCTCATTGGTCTACATCTACCATATCAGGTTATTAATTCATATCAATGGATATTACCCTCTAAATCCTACCATATTTTCTACTCAAAATCCTATCAAAGATGTCCAAAAGGGTACAGTCTCACCCTACCACAACCAAAGGTAGCCTGTTTCATCAAGTTTTAATTAAGACACTGGTCATTTCTTCTTTGAGTGAAGTACAAATACCCTGGAATTGGTTGATCCAATCCCTAAATCCTGATCCACAATCAAGCAAACAAAAAATGGGCAAAAAGAAAAAGGTAGCTACACAGAAACATAGTATCACAGTTGATGAATTCCCAGTCAAAGAGGAAATATCTGTAACTAGGGTGAAAAGGATCAACAAAATAAAGAAGCAAACTCAACAAATTCATGTTGATACTCCTATAGATGAAAATCAAGGAAAATCCACCACCAGCAGAGGTAAGAGATCAAAAATTAATGGAGAGATTGAATTGTTTCCTGATGCAGAAGTGTTTTATGATATAGACATAAAAATGGAAGAAGATACAGATGAATATTTCAATGTAGGCTCAATTAAACCTACAGTCAAACATAAGAAAAAATTAAACAGTAAGAGAGGTGCCACAATGAAGCAACAGGGGAAGAAATATGCACCTATATCTAAATATCCTAGGATGAATTCTACTAGGGTTGCCAACAAATACAGGCTAAAGTCCAAAGCTATGTTTGACCCATCTATCAAAGAGGAAAATGTCATAATCATAAAGGACCATTCTGAAGACTCTAAAGAAGGTGTCAAATAAAAGGCAGAAATATTTCCATTACATAGGAAAACAAAAGAAAATAAAACTTGGGGAAAACAAGAGAAAGAGGTAAACATATTGCTCAAATTCCTACAGGACCTATAACAAGAGCTACCACCAAATTATCAAGAGCTGCAACAATTTCTAAAGGCACCAGTAGAATTCCTGAAAAAAAAGATGATTATCCTGTAGATTCAGACCATACATCATATATTCCAGAGGCCATGGATTCAACTAGTTCAGATGCTGATCATAGTGCTGGTTTAGCTTGTAGGTACCAAATTAAAATGAGAGAACCTAAGGCTGCTATAGACCTAAAAAATCCTGCACCTGCAGAAGATTTTCCCAAATTCAAAGTCAAGGTAATAAGTGATAAAGAGAATATCATATAACTCTAGAAGATGGTGAAGCATTTAAATAAGGAAAAGGCTCAAGTAGAGCAATGGAGCGCTAGACAGCAAGAAAAGATACAGAGGTTCAAGAAGAAGAAAAGGGAGAAAAGAGAATTTCTCAAAAAGCTTAGAGAATCCAACTTCAAACTGTATTGGCACAACATTGTACTCACCACCAAGATGAAACAGAGGACTGCTAAAGTTAGCGCTGTTATCATACCATCATAACCTTATGAAGGTCTTTTGCACAGCTTTGGAAGTTTTGATATTTACCAGGGAACAAAGGATAATCTACTCGTTTTTGACTTGTGAAGTTAAATACTTCGAATGACTAACTAAATCAAAACCAACTCACAATATGTAGGATATTATGTATTGTTAAAAGAATCATTTGGGATTAAGTTGTTGAGATGATGTCTATTTTGTTAATGTAAATGCTCATTTTGATCTAACCTCCCTAGAAGATAGATGCTGATCAGATCATATCATTAATAGAACACTATAAAATAGGATCTGAGTTATTCTTTGGATAGTTTAAGTAGACAGAAGAAAAAATCTATAAGGGTTGAAAATTTGGATATTCAGGGACCTGTTTTGAAACTACTTGTAAGACAATTCTATTATATGTTGACACTTAATGGCAAAGGCATATTGATGGTCAGCCTTTCTCTTCTTCTATGTTTTTTCTCTCTTCATGTTTGATATCATTTATCAAACTATAATGCATTGTTTTCTTGATTATTAATTGATACAGTGAAGAATTTGATGTTGTTATTATTTTCAAGTTGTTGATTTTCAAGCTAATGTTCTTGTTTCTTAACTATATTTTGAGATAAGAATCCTATGTGGAGTTAACAAATTGAAGAATTCATATTCTTTTTCCTTATTTGTCTGGTTCATCTATGTGGCCCCTTTAACCAGTCAGTGGGATATCCCTTGTCCTTATTCTGAAATTCTTGTTTATCTTGAAACCTTGACTCCTTGAACCAATTTTCAACCACTCTTTTAAAAAAACCAAATCATAAAACCCTCAAAACACTATTGCAATAACCTGATGATACCCTAGCTTTCCCTCTCACTGTCAAGTGAAACTTTATGGACTAACATATTTTGGCGTCGTTGTCGGGCACGAAGGAACGAAGATATCTTCCATGGGTAAACAACAAGATCATATTCAAATCTTGATGGTGAACAAGGTTTCAGACATTATATGAGACCGTGTTTATTCACCTGGCGACTCCTCTATGGTAATTTTGGCTCCTAAAAGAGAAGGTAAAGGACCTAAAACTCCTCCAACTTCCTCATCATCTACTAAGAGACCAGTAACTAGAATAAATCCACACCCAAAGCCTATTGCAGCAGTACCAGAACCTAAAAAAATATTAAGAAAATCTAATGTTATTCCTAGACAATCCTCTCTCTCAAAGGGAAAACTACCTTCAAAAAACTCTCAAGGAAATTCCTCTGAAACTACCAAACTCCAATCATATGAAGAAGTAATTCCTGAAAGTGAGATCAAATCTGTCATTGATCCTGCTACAGTTTCCTTTCCTTCAACTATCATAGAATTAAATTTAAATCAATGGAATCTACTTGCTAAGCTCATTGAAGAAGAACATTCAAATACTTTGTCTGTGTCTGAATCCTTGAGAGATAACAACAAATATATTAAAAGTGAACTAGAAGTACTCTCTTCATCATCTCAGTCTCGTTCTTCTGAATAAGTTAAACCACACTATTCCTCTTTTGGAAACCCTCTTTTTCTGGGCCCATCATCTAACTCCAGTCCAGAAAATAAACCCTTGTCTCCTGAAGATCAAGAATTGTTATCAGAACATCTAAGTTTCCACACAAAGGGGACACTTTCTCTTTCCACATCACCAATCTTGCTTACTCCTAAAGCTCAAACACCAAATATAGAAAATATGGTTGTAAACAGAATGGATGCAATTGTGGCAGCCAGATATGCACCTTTGATCTTGCCACAAGTGTTGTATGATTTTCCACACAATTATTATATGAAATATTTGCCAATATTCAATGGAGAAGGAGGAGTTACTGCTGAAGAGAATTTGAATTATTTTTACATTTTTGCAGACAATTTCAATGTAGAGCATGCAGATGTGTGGATGAGACTATTTGTGCAGAGTTTAGATGGTGAAGCAAGAAAATGGTTAAGGAGTTTTCCACCTAATTCAATCACTGGTATTGATGCCTTGGATGACACCTCTTTAAGACACTTGGGAGACAAGAAAGACTACTTATACTACATTATTGAATTTGGTGCTTTAAAAAGGAAACAAGGTGAATCAATATCTGATTTTACTAAAAGGTTCAATAAAATGTATAGTAAAATTCCAGATGAAATTAAGCCTTCAAAAACATCAGCCAAAATCACATTTTCCAATGCGTTCGATGCTAAATTTTCTTTGTTACTAAGAGAAAGAAGGTATGATACCCTGAGCTAGATGCAAGAAGATACTATTGAGGTAGAATATAACATATTAGCAGGAGACAAATTGAAGTCCAGGGATGATAGAGACAGGAAAAAATATAAAGAAGAACTTCATTCCTATTCTCATACAACATCTTATTCTAAGATGGATGAAATGGATAAGATGTTGAAGACTTTGATATCTATGATGGCCAGGTTGAAAATGGAACAAAAACAACCCAGTAGACCTACACAATAGGGTGGATACAAAAAGACAAATCAGTATAGGAGGCCAAACAATGTACCTCGAATCTTACCGAGAGAAAAGAAGAATAAAGAAGATCAATTTTTTTTCCCTCTTTCCAAAATAATGCAGTAGATGGGTGGAAGATGAATATGATACATAAGATGATCCTGCAGTACATTTAAATGATTCAGAATCATCCCCTCTGCATTTGACACAACAAGATTATGAATATGCATTGATATTAAATTATTTTGAAGAAGGGGATGCTGATGAGGTCATCTAGAAGGAACCTAAAAGGAAGAAGTATAACCTCAGATCCAATTCAAATACACCTAAAGTGGATACACTTGTTTCCAAAAAGAAGGCCAGTATTCCAGTTAAAGCAGGGGTCAGTAAAGATAGTCCTTGGATTCAGATTGATCATCCATTAAATCAGCTTGCCAAAGTTAGTAGTACAGAGTTAAAGGAATCAGAAAAGACTGTTTCTTCTTTCAGCCTAGAACATGCAATTAACAAAATCAAAATTTATGTATGTCTGATGGAACTAATGAAAAAAAATCCTTTTAGGAAGACTGTTTTCAAGTCTTTACAGCCTCCTCCTCAGGTCACCTCTTCAGATACTGTCAACCTTGAAGATGTGAACCCTGCTATAACCATTGGACCTCATATTAAAGACAAAACTAATACTTCTCCTCCATTCTACATATCACTAAATGTCCATGAAAATATTTTGCATAACTGCCTAATGGATTCTGGTGCCTTGCACAATGTCATGCCTAATGTGGTGGTGGATGAATTAGGGTTAGATATTACTAAACCTTCGCATGATCTATATTCTTTTGACTCCAGGAAAGTCGAATTCCTGGGAGTGATCAAGGACATAGTTGTTACTCTTTCCCAATTACCTATGAAGAGTGTGGTATTGGATGTTATTATTTGGAATTCTTCTGTCAATATCCTAGGCCAAAAAAGTAGGAAGCACTCTACAGATGGGTCTTAGTTATGCTACCATACCCATTTTTGGTGGGGAACATCAGAGATTATACAAGGAAGTAATACTAGATTATTTGGTAAGTGATCATGAAAACCCTACTAATCATCCTATATATGTTGTAGAAGATGATCTTGGTTCCTCTATTTTTCATATTGGTGATCAGATGGTAGAAACATCAGTTAGGAAAACAACACCTACAGTTGAAGACGGTGCAGATAATTTTGTTTGGAAAATGTATTTTGATGGGGCTTGTTCTAGAGAAGGTTTTAGTGCTGGGATTGTTTTCATTTCCCCTAACCAAGAGGTCATTCCTATGTCATATAAAATTGAATTTTTTACAACCAATAACATCAATGAGTATGAGCCCTTGTTGTTAGGGTTGAAAGCTTCTAAAGATATGGGTATAAATAAGCTCTCTCTTTTGTAGATTCATAACTTATTATTCACTAGATTAAAAACATTTATCAAATCAAGCAACAAAGGTATAAACAATATAGGAATGAAGTGTGGAATTATGTTGATAATTTCTTTTTGGAATTCAATATTACTTTTGTGCACATAAATTTAAGACTCCAATGTTTCCTAACTTCAAATTTGAGATTGAGGTTAGAAACAGACCCTGAATACCAGGCAATATAAAAATTTGGTAGGTCTTTAAAGATGATGAGGAAATTCAAAGATTCTTAAAGACTATTGAACAATTTTCTAACATTTCAATAAATCAAGACAATGAAGATGATGATGTAGAAGTACATGCTGCAGATGTTCTTCAAGACAGTGTTGTTGGGCACAAAATTATTGAATTAAAGATGAATCATCTGCCTAAAGGTTTGGTTCCACTTGAGAGATTGTTTTATCACAACGATGTTTCCAGGAAGGTTGTTATTCAGACAAAGGAAATTGATGTAGTAGACTGTGATATCAGTTCTGATTCAAATCCCAGGTTGGTTAAAATATCCAGAAAATTGTCAGAAAAATAGAGAAAAATATATGTTGAATTGATGAAGAAGTATTCAGATGTATTTTCCTGGTCTTATGAAGACCTGGAAGTGTTTGCTATAGATATCATACAACATAAAATTCCTCAGAAACCTGGATCAAAACCTTTTAAGCAAAAGTCTAGGCAATTTAATCCTTTGTTGTTACCCATAATAGAAAAAGAGCTGAAAATGTTATTGGATTCCAAGATCATAGTGTCGCTGAGATACTCAGAGTGGGTAGATAATATTGTACCGGTCAGGACGAAGAGTGGATAGATAAGACTCTGTGTGGACTTCAGGAATTTGAATAGGTGCTTCTTAAAGGACAATTATCCATTACCAAAAATGGATCATATTTTACAGAGAGTTGTAGGGGCAAAGAGGATCTCTATGCTTGATGGATACTCAAGGTACAATCAAATATCATTAATTAAGGAGGACAAAAATAAAACAGATTTTACCACTCCCTAGGGCACTTTCATGTATGAAAATATTCCCTTTGGATTGATGAATGTTGGAGCTACATTTCAACGGGCTATGGACATTGCTTTTATTGGTGATAAAGATAGGTTTTTTGTTATTTATCTTGATGAAATCACTGTATTTTCAACATCTAATTAATAACATTTACAACACTTGAAGCATAATTTTGAGAAATGTAGGAGGTATGGTATATCACTTAATCCTAAAAAATCACATTTTGTCACGGAGGAAGGAAAACTTCCGGGACACATTGTTTCGCATGAAGGTATTAAAATAGATACTGAAAGAGTAAAAGCTATCCAATAGATAGACATCCCAAGAAAAAAGAAGTCTATTCAGTCCTTCATTGGTAAAATTAATTTTTTAAGGAGGTTTATACCTAATTTTGCAGAGATTATCAAGTACATTACTGACATGTTGAAAAAGGATGCAGAAATTAAGTGGATACCAGAAGCTAAAAAATATTTTGAGAAGATCAAGCAGGCTCTTATTCAGGCCCCTGTTCTCATTAGTCCAGATTACTCCAAAGAATTCATGATTTTTTCATTTTCCTCAGAAGATAGCATAGTTGTTGTTCTTATACAAATAAATGAGCAAGGATGTGAGCATCCCATATCCTTATTCAACAAAACTCTCAGAGACTCTGAACTGAAATATGATATAATGGAAAAGCAAGCATGTGCCCTGGTAAAGGATTTGAAATCCTTCAGGGTATATGTTCTTCAATCTGAGATCGCTTCTTATGTGCCAAGAAGTCCAATCAAATAAATCTTAGTCCAGCCTGATTTTCAAGGAAAGAGAGGAAAATGGATAACAAAAATCCCGAAGTACAACATAACTATAAATCCAACTCAGTTGATAAAAGGTCAAGGCCTTGCCAAATTAATGACAGAGTCAAATTGCAAAGAAATTGGCTTGTATCATCTTTCAGAAAAAGCACATAATTCTTCATTCTGGATCAAAGAAACCAATTCACAGGTAAACAACAAGTATGTTTCTTCACCATGGTACAAGGATATTGTATTTTTTCTGTTGAATCTTCAATCTCCTCCATAATTGGATAAATCAAAGATCATATCACTAAAATTAAAATCAACAAAGTATTGCATTATTGATCAGATCATGTTTTGGAAAGATCCTCATGGTATCTTGTTGAGATGTGTTGATGAAGAAGAGNCTGGATCAAAGAAACCAATTCACAGGTAAACAACAAGTATGTTTCTTCACCATGGTACAAGGATATTGTATTTTTTCTGTTGAATCTTCAATCTCCTCCATAATTGGATAAATCAAAGATCATATCACTAAAATTAAAATCAATAAAGTATTGCATTATTGATTAGATCATGTTTTGGAAATATCCTCATGGTATCTTGTTAAGA
>SNQJ01S0005198.1:77496-105579 GCA_010110895.2 Picea sitchensis
TCAAGGGAAAAAAAAGCTAAATGCAAATTGGACATTTGAAAAAAAAATTACAAGTTAAATGAGTACATCAATAAAAATAACATACTAACCTTGCAAGTTCAAAATCCGAGCTATGTAGATCAAGAATTGGATTTGTTCAACCGGTGGGTGACGGGAAATATAAACAGCTCAAACAAAATCCAAGAACAATGTCGCAACTATAGCAATTGTGTCGCAAAGTCTCTTAAAGTCAAGTATATATAGATAAAATAGTCAACTAGCCGTTAACACCGACCAATGAGATAGGAAAAAAGTTCGTTGCTATTTCCACTAAATTTCGTCGCTATAGCGACGAAAATCCAGACTAGGTTAAATTAAGATTTTCATGGATATTGTGACAAACTTGTGTGGCAATATCGTCGAAAATCCCACCCTGTTTAAAAGTATGATGAAACTAGTGGAAGCGTGAAAAATTTTCATGGAATAATCTGCCCATATGTAGTAGTGCCTTCTCGCAAGAGAAGACCAACTTGGGCACAAGATCTTATCAGAGATGCAGAAATAATTGGTGCCCTAGAGAAATATTTTAGGGAAAGTATGAAGCCGAAGTCGTATTCCAGCTACGTGGCATGCTTGTGTGACATAATGGATGCAAAACATTCCAATTATGATGATGCTATAGAAAATCAATTATGGAAATATTCCATGGAAAAGGAATACCAGTCCACTATGCAGAATGATGTCTGGTATATGGTTCCCACACCAAAGGAAAAATTTGTGGTGAGTTTGAAATGGATCTACAAGATAAAACACACAACTGATGGCAGTATTGAAAATATAAGGCAAGATTTGTGGCCTGAGGTTTCTCTCAGAAGGAAGGGATTGACTATGAATTTTTTTTTTCTCCTGTAGCAAGATATACCTCAATCAAGACTATACTTTCATTGGCCGCTATGATGAAATGGAAGGTGCCCTAGATGGATGTAAAGACAACCTTCTTGAATGGTGAAATAAAAGAGGAATTTTATGTGGAGCAACCACTTGTATTCGAGACACATGAAAGGGATACTCATGTGTGCATATTAAATAAGGATTTATGTGGATTGAAGAAGGCACCCAGAGCATGGTATGGTAGGATTGACAATTTTCTGATGATCTTGGGTTTTACCAAGAGAAATGACGATCCTAACCTTTACTTTAAGGTTGAGGATGGTGAACTGGTGATTCTACTACTGTATTTATATGAACTGTTTCTAATAGGTGCAGAAAGCTCATCACTGAGTGTAAGAGAAAATTGGCTGCAAAATTCGAGATGAAGGATTTAGGAATGATGCACTACTTCTTGGGACTAGAAGTTTGGCAGAGATCATATGGGATTTTCCTAAATCAAGGAAAGTATGTTGTGGAAATATTAAAGAGGTAAGAGATGTTGGACTGTAAGGCCATGGTTACCCCGATGGTATCCAATCTTAGGTTTTTGCATGATACAACTTCAGAGATTGTGGATTCTACCTTATATAGGCAGATAGTGGGCTCATTGATGTATTTGATGAACACAAGGACGGATATATGTTTTGATGTGAACACCCTGAGTCAACATTTGGAGTAGCCCAAACAAGTTCACTTGGTTGCAACAAAACATGTATTGAGGTACCTTAAGGGTACTCTAGATCATGGTCTATGGTATAGATTTGACCATGAGTTTGGATTGTATGGATACTCAGATTCAGATTTGGTCGGTAGTATTCTTGGTCGGAAGAGCACTTTCAAATACTATTTCAGTATTGGCTCCAATATGATCTCGTTGAGAAATAGAAAGTAGTCATGTGTGGTACTCAGTATGGATGAAACTGAGTATGTGGAAACATGTGCAATGAGCAAAGAAGAAGTATGATTCGAAAGCTGTTTTCTGGGTTATTTGGTCTCAGATTGGAAGCAACCTGCATTTGGTGTGACAACCGGAGTTTCATGAAGTTATCAGAGAACCCGGTGTTCCATGATAGGTCAGAGCATATTGAGATCAGATACTACTATATCATAGATATGGTACATAGGGGAGCAGTGAGACTCCAGTTCTTGGCTACTGAGGATGAGCTTGCATATGTTTTCACCAAGCCACTATCGAGGAAGAAGTTTGAGTACTTCAGGGATAAGCTTGGTGTGGTCCCTCTTTAGAGGGAGTGATAGGTGGAACTCATCTAGCATGAAAAATGGTTGGCACTAAGACATGAGTGCACATGATCAGGTACTGATGCATCACAAGGAGTGGATGTCCTGGGGACATGTTGTAGCTATTGAGAGATACCCACAAGCCTTGGTTGCATGGGCTGAAGTCATGTTTCACTATGGATATCTGAGGATGTATAGATTCGCATGTTCAACGGTCAATGTATGTGAGCTCGTGTGGTATCAAATCTAGAGTCTGTGTATGGAAATAATACCTTCCTAATTAAGAGGGAGAATTAATATTTTTGGTGTAACTACGAAAGATATTCTTGTATATTTGTTTTAGTCAAACCTTTAAAAGGTTATTATAATTATATTGTACAAGTCCGCTCAACAAAAATTATTATATTATGGGCATTTTACTTATTATGGGTTAGTTAGGTCAAGAGTCATGTCTCTTCAAGAGACATTGTTGTGTATAAATAGAGGATAGGTTCCTCTCATTTGGACACACAATCACACACTTCTCTTGTGCATCTTGGAGTGCATAAGAAGGTCCAATGCACAAGTCTTGGAGACTAGTTATTTTGGTGTTTTGGTCTTGGTCTTTCTTGGAGAGCTATAGCGCATCATTGTATTGGTTGAAGGAATCTATATTAAGGATTTTGATTGCTGGGTTTTCTCCCCCACGAGGGTTTCCCGAGATAATCTTTGTGTTCTATTGTATCTGTGATTGTCTATCTTTAAGTGATCCTACTACAATTGCTATTGGATTAAGTAATTGTAATTGTGTAACCAAAAAAATTTAAATTTCAACACATTCTTCTTGCTTTCATTAAATTTATTCATTCTCTAGGTTTTGAGGTACAAAGCAATTATCAATGATGTGATGAAACTTGCTCTTGGGAATGCTCTTGAGTTGGAAAAGGCATGGTCGATTTGAAGTCTTTACTCTTCTTTCTTTCATTAAATGTATTCATTCTTTAGACAAAAACACTTATTTTTACATTGAATCATCCCTCGTGCACTTATTTTTGTTTTTGCATCTCTGCTTATGTAGCACATGTTATTTGGCAAGGGAAAATTTCTCAACGTGTTATAATTGAACACGCATGGCATAAAACATTTTATTTAAGGACTTGTTATTTGGAAACGTAAAAACCCTCGATGTGTTGGGCTTGAAGGAACATCACACAACACAATTTACCACTGAAATAACTGTAAATGTGAACATGCCTAGCATTATTTGGAAAGACTAAACACCTCAACATGTTGTGATTGAAGGCACATAATAGAACACATTTCATCAATAACATCAGGCACTATCAATTATGCATCCACAAGATCCATTATGCCACTGAGTTTGCATGTTTCATCGAGCAAGTTTCCTTTTCCTATTCAAAAGGTTTGCAAATAATTGTTTTTTTAGAATATGAGGTAGTAGTTTATGAATTTACTAATGTCCCATGTAGCATCTCTATATCTCTATCTCTCTTCCCATATCTATTTTGTCTTTCCATGTTTCTTTCAACAGGATGGCCCTTGCTCACTTTCAAGGTTCATTATGGTAGATTCCATTTCATATATTGTTTGTTAACTACAACAATATCAATATATAGATAAGATATGAAGTGAATCCCAACAAATCCATTGAGATCTTTTTTCTTTGAATTAGATTAAAGAGGAAAATATAAGATTTTAGGATTTCATTTGTGTATTTGAACATCTTAGTTATGAAAATTGCTAGTTCATTTTTGTTATCGTGGGTCAAAATATCTTAGAGGGATATAAAACAACAAAAAATTGTTTATTTGTTCCTAATGTGTTCGTAGGTTGATTAATCTAGGAGAACATGTTCCTCATCTTCTATAGCTTAGATTTTATAGATTGTGGATATTCATGTGTGGATGTATATTTAGTATATGGAATGAAATGAGATGCATGGTTTACATGATTTGACAATTTCCCAAGACGTTTTCAAAGGTGACGTAAATAATATGGATATAGATCTTATTTATTATATGGAACATTGTACACTTATTATATGGGCCATAAATGGATATGTTTTCACTAATGGATTTGAAATTGCATTGGCATGTGATATTTTAATTTCCAACACAGAGGCTAAGTTCAGGCTAAGTTCATTGATAAACATTCCAAGTACCATTCATAACCTCTTTTCATAATTTTATACTTATAAAAAAAATTGATTTTCTCTTTTTAGATCCCCTCATGGCCTTCTTATTTTGTATGACATTTTTTTTTTCATATTTTTGTCTCACTTAAAGAAACTCGTCGCTGTCAGGGAATGTTATATAAAGGTTTCATAACATTTTCACTAGATCGCTGACGAAGATATCACTAGAGGTAGATCGTTGATGATCTACTCCTATAGCGACACAATGACTCAGACCGACCAATCGTTGAAAGACAACACCATTTATGGTTAAAAGCTAGTCCTTCGTAAATTCATCATTAATTGCACAAAGGTAACAATGAAAATCTTAAGAGATATCATAGCCCCTTACAAGCTGACATGTCTGTCGAATGAAAACATTAATAAAAGGTTCAACGTCGACGACTAATCTCCTTGTAAGATCTACTCGCTAGACAAATGCTTTTACGTTCGTCGACGATGACAAGGTCAGAGAAATATTTGTCGATTGATTCTTTCTTGGTTAACATCCCAACGTAAAACTTTTCCCTCCTTAATATATTGCTTCCACTACACACTAACAGTAATACATAATGGATCGCCATTGTGATAAATTTAATGAAAATGGTACACCTCTGACCCAATCATAGTTGTAATACAACTGGTGTTAACTAGCATACTCTCTAAACGAGAAAATGAAAATGTCGAAGTAATAAAAGTAAAATAAATAAAAATTATAAATATAATTTATAAATTTTAAGAAGATATAATACACGAAACCTCAACTATCCCTAAATCATAAGACAATTAATGTAAAATATTATTATTCCAAGTTATGATACATAATATTATTTTAATTTTATGAATTTAGTTTTATTTTTTTTAAACATTTAAAAGGTACTAATTTTTTTTATTTTTTTTTTATAAATCTTAATCATATTAATTATGAATCCATAATTTAAATGATTCTATGTTCATTTTCAATATATTTAAATTTATTTTCTATAAATTTAAATATCTTTATGCAATCATGAATAATTCTGATTTATTCTTGATAAGGATTGAATATCTAATATTAATACAAGTTTTTAATGTATATAGACTCAAAAATATTATTGTATGGCTTAAAGTGATTACAATTTATTTTTCTTTATAAATCAAAATATATGTTTTGATTTACTCTTGATAAGGATTGAATATATAATCTTAATACAAGTTTGTAATGTATATATACTAAAAATTATTCTTGTATGACTTAAAGTGATTAGAGTTTATTCTTCTTTATAAATCTAAATATATGTTTTCCAAGGAGAGAATGATCCTCGTTTATGATGCACACTTATATTGTTTATACATCTAAATATTATTTTCTCTGCATTGTTCTTTTATGATGCATGTTTTACACTCAATATACACATAAATATCATTTTGTCTCAATCAAAATTGTTTGTTTGTGATGCATTTTTTCATTGTTTATAAATTCAAACTATGTAATTTGGTTAGTTATGTTCATTTCATTTGGCTACAAATCAACATTAATTTAATGTAATGGATGGAGCATCTTAGATCGGATTCACTTAGTTTAATGTAAAATATTATTATCACAATTTATGATGTAAAATATGACAAAGTTAGCAATAATATCATAATATCATTGATAGGAATTACTTATTTTTGTATACCTTCTACACAACTTACAAATTCTTTTAATCCTCAAAAGAACTGATTAAAATAATAACCTTGCTATTTAAATCCCATCAAATATGAAAATTTAATCTTTTAATAAAAAATTATTAATAATTTCTATCTATATTATATGACATAAGTAACTAAAATTATGGAAATATCACATTCTTTTATCTTGAAGTACTAATAGTATAAGAAACTATGTTTGGTCATATAAAGTATTTGGTGGAAGAACTTCTTTAAGTATGCATAATATAAGGAACCATGTTTGGTCATATAAAGTATTTGGTGGGAAAACTCCAAAATCTTTGTCAACCTCTTCGCATACACCTTATCCACCTATAAATGATGTCCTTAACATATATTGGAAGGTATAAGTGTAATGTATCAACATGTCTTTAACATATATTGGAGGGTATATGTGTAATGTATCAACATGTCTTTTAAACTCTAGGAATCTTGAAGTTACATGATATTGATCTAATATTCATTCTTTTAATTCATATTAGTGTAATATTTTTTAGGGGAAATCGAGAAAATAATGTTTTTCCTCAAACATTTTTTTTTTAAATATCTTAATTTCTTCATGTCCTTTTTTTCTTTTTCATATAAGTTCACATAATATTTTGTTGCATCAAAATTATATAACAATGATTTATTTTCTCTCTCTCATTAGTATTTGTCTATCAACAAAATATTATCAAATCATGTAAAGCATGAAACAGAGTCTACTATAAAATATTTTGGTCATGTATAATCTATTTATTGGAAAATAATGATTATTTTTTGACTTAAAGTAAGACAATAAAACATTTTGGTCATATATAATGTATTTATAGTGAAATGATCATTTTATGATGATTCTTTGTATTGTGATAAGTTTCCATTTGTCTTTAAAAAAATATTCTCTTTTGTTTTCTACCATGTTTTTGGTTTTATATAAGTAGTGCATTAACATTAAACATGTTGTGAATTTATGTACTAATTTGCAAATTAGAATGATTTTACAAAAATATATCATCCTTCTATTCAAGCTTTGGAATATGTATTTTGCATTACAAATGCATGGTTTTTAAGAAAAATATCCATTTAGTCATTAGGCACCAACTAATTCAATATCTTCTACTAAATGTATTGAAAGGTTAGCATGAATGTCCATGAAACTTAAAGAGAGTTCCTCCTCCAAGGTGCAAACCATTTTTTTCATCTCTTCTTATAATGATAAAATAGAATCAACAACAATGTTCATTTAAGTGATCTATATATCAAATTAATATAAAAGACACCATAAAATAGAACCATGGTTTGAAAGTGCCCAGGCCTTGTTCTACAGTGCACATACGTCGCAGAGAGTCTTGATCTTCGACACTTTAATTTTAGCAGCATAAACGTTTATTCCAGTGAAAACCCAGTTGATGAAGCTTGGCGTGGAGGCATTTGATGATTCAATGAAATTTTGAGTATTTAGGTTCGATCTTGTTATAAGCTTTTAATTGGATGAGTGTAAAGATTTCATATTCTGAATCTTTAGGTCTATATTATTATTGATTTTCACACAAGGTTTTTTCTTAAGAATCTTGAGCTCTCTTAGCTCATTATCTTCATGAATATCTATCTCTTTGAATGAAGAAAATTATGCACTTTCATTATTCTTGAATTGTGAAAATTTGATCCATAATACATTAAATTATTCGTTGGTTGCACCCCCTGATGTCGTATGTCTCCATGCCTGACACATCGACTATAGTGTGGTCATTATTCTTTGAAAATGATGAGTTATGCTTGAAATTCTATGAATGAAGTTTTGGAAAGTTGTCCTTTGCAGGTCTAGTCCCAATCCTCTACAACCTTTGTAGTTGGGGTTCAATCTCTTCGTTCGGGACTCGACAGTCACTACTAAAATCTTGGATAAGATAAGAATTTAGATTTATTGAGATTTTCTGGGCAAAGTCCCATTAGCACTACATTTGAGCTAAAAAATTACAAGGTTTTTTAACGTTAAATGCCACCAAAAGATGTTAAAACAGTCATATTTCAATCTGTAAGCCCTCTGAAACTTGCATAATGTTCCTTTTCTATTAATTTACGAAGTGATTAGCCTGGAATGTTTTAGTGTTTTTTACAGTTGAATCTTACTTTAAGATGTAAAAAGTGTCTTAGTGCATTCCATTAGCTGTGCAAAACGTGTTAAATGTACCATGTTTATTCATTTTTTGAAGTGAAATTCATGTCTGGGTTTCATTTAGCCATGCTCGAGGGGATTCGCCACAAAATGCTAGCCATGCTCGAGGGGATTAGCCACAAAATGCTTTCTAAATTCAACTAATCATCCAATCATATATAAATTGTAAACTAATCCTCTATAAGTTGTGGACTCTTTGATTAATCATTTGGGAAAAAAATCTATCATACCTAATCCAATATATATTTCTAATAATTATAAATATTGGGAGATCATTTTTATAAATTTCACAATATTTAGAAATTGAAGTGTATTGGTATTTACATGACTACATTAAAAACTAAGTGCATTGATATTTACATGACTAAATTATTGTTATTCTTCTTAAATATATTATTAACTATCAATTTGAAATTCTTAAAAACTTAATATTAGCATTGATAACACCAATTTATTTGGCCATCGTTACCAAACTCCATGAATATTATATAAATTTGAAAGTTATTTACAAAATCCCAAACATTTTATTTAAATTTTGATTATCTAAAACAAAAATTATATAAATTTGATTATCCCCCCAAAATTGTTAGATATTACAATGAATATTCTCACTTGAATCCACTTTGGGAGACACATTTTCCTCGGGAAGAAAATGGCCACTTGATATTTAAGAGTTTGTTTGCTCAAAATAATTACTAATAAAATTAAATTTATTTTGTGAGGGTCTAGCGTCGAATAGCATGGGTTTTGAAAGATTCCTTGTACTTCCGATTGCAATTCCATGGACATCAAAACCTCAACATCTCCCTAGGCTCATTAAGTCTACAGTTCGAAACACGGCAAATACGTGGTCCAATCAAATTTACATCCCAATGAACTTGTGATAATATTTTTAAGACAAACGAATTGTTTAATCTTGTGTTGTGTTTGGATCACGACTTCCATGATGCAATTATTATATAAGTCGGATACCCTAAGCCTGCCACCGCCAGACGATAAAGATATTCCTTGGTACCATTACTAGGCTAAAGGGGCACAAATTATATTCTTATAAAATAGAATTTTAGAGATGGAATGTGAAGTAATTCAAGGAAAGCTTTTATATCAATGTTGCTAATTGGGATCATAAAGATATTACAATTAAAATGATGATGACTCCTTCTGATAACTCTTAAATTGGTGAAAAGATTGTGCTTTTTGATAAACTCAAGAACTTGATTGAGAGAGCAATATACTTAAGAACTTGATATATATTTTAAATTAAAATTCTATAATTAAATGTATGATATTTCAGTTATGAAACTATTTTAAAATGATATTGAAAAGGTATGCTAATGAAATTTATTAAAAGTCAGCAAAAATATTGCAATTAAATTGTTTTATTTGAAAATTGATGAAAACACTAGACATGATTTCCGAAATGGTGATAGAGGTATATATTTGATGAATTTCACAACATGGCATTGAAGCAAACCACAATACCCCTCAAACAAATAGTTTTTGTTGGATCTAATAGTTTTCGCTGAGACAAATGGTATTGTTCGAGACCAAAAAGGTGTGAGACTACATTCTTGAAAATGAGAGGGAGAAAGGTGTGAAGTGGCATGCTTGATAGTTAGTGGGAGGTGTGAAGTGACATTCTTGATAGCTAGAGGGAGGTGTATAGATACAAGGTGGTTTGGTTGACAAGTTTTGGAGTCAAGATCTAACCATGTTCCAAAATCCTTGAAAACCTAATCTGCAGACACCGGGTTAAAAATATAAGATCCCAGTAAGGAAAAGTGATTAGTACCTTCGAACCTGTAAACATTCAAAAGTTTTAGAAATTTTCACTTCCTCATGTTTTGATTTCTTAAGCTCGATTGAATCTGTTGATTGGGAATCGTTGTTGATCAACTATGACTGATAGTGCACATTCTACAAAATTCTTTGGTCTATACATGGAAAATACCAGCAAAGTTCGCTTTAGGGATGGTGATAGCTTACGCGTTGTCCGCCATTGGAAGGAGTCCGAGGGTTGATATTTGTGCTTCACAAATTTTCAATCCTCGAGATAGTCTTTATACAGAACAGGTATTTAAAAATTGGTGAGTTGTTATGCTTTGATATTGTGTGGTTGATAAGGGGGGTGCTTAGATCTCTTATGTGGAAATCAGGAATACAAAAACTGAATCCACTATAATAATGGATTTCCAATAAAGGAACTTCTTTAGAAAACACATGGATTAGTTCCATTCTCACCCGATCCTTTGGCATTTTGTAAGGAGGTGCCAAAGAAAGAAAGAAAGGGAAAAAAATGTAGATTGACCAAGCAGAGATAGAAAGTTAAATGAATAGCTTAATCGCCTGGAATGATTATTGTTCACCTCAGAGAGCTTGGTTGTATCGTTTTGGGAGGTTTCAGACAAAAAATCCACTAACATTATCAGAACATAATCATGCAAAATTGATCAGTGGATATTGGTGGCCACCACCTTCTCCAATTATTTAAAACATGTTTTTTAGCAATTTTGGTAATTTACTATTTTTAGTAGTTTTAACTTCCGGAGGCCATTTTGAGGCCCTAAGCGATGTTTTACAGAAGCGAGGAGCAACATATTGCTCACCCAAAAGTTATAGTTCTCGATAGATCTTTCCAGCGAGCTATTGAGCACCCCAAACAAAAGTCGTATGCAAAATTCATGGGAGTTGGCCAGTATCAACTACCACCCCCATTGAGACCCCACAAACCTTTGGATTTTCATCTTAGGGTTAGGGTTTTGGATTTTACTTATGTTAAAATGCCCTTAGAGCCTCATTGTAATAATCGTCTTCTCATGTGTATGTGAGTAGCCGTCACATCTCTTCGGAGATAAGCTACCACTATTCTAATGAGTCACTCTGTAGCATTTTATAGTCTACTGTACATTTATTTCATTAATAGAAATTGTGTGATACTTGTATATCTGTGACTCTTACGGTATTTCCGCTATATCTACTGTTATATTGTTGTCTCTCTTTACCAATATCTCTAAATATTTACGTGTTATATCTCCACTCTCATTTACGGCTGAAATAATGCGGATCGGTGGTTTGAAGGGCTACTCTTGATGGATTTTGATTACATGTCCCCGATGAGGTCCCAGTATATAAAGTTGGGTCTCAAACTTGTCTCTCTTGAGGAAAATAAATCTCGTATAATGAGAAACCCTCAATGGCCGAGGAAAAGAAAAGCGGCCGAACAAGCGATCCTATCGATTATGTTGCTTGAGCAAGCTCTCCGCTATTAATGACGGAGGGATGAAATAATGGAGAATTTTCCCACATCCTTCAATGCCTCAGATAGCATGGGTGCATCTTCATCAACACTTTGGAGGCACCTCACCTTTCAAGGTGGGGTTAATTTTGATATTCCGGTATTTGAAGGTCAAATAGATCTGAGATACCCTAGATAAATGGTTAAATTTGCTAGAAGGTTATTTCTTAGTTCATAATTTTTTCGACAGGAAAGATCACCTTAGCACTCCTTAGGAAACTTCCCCATGTAAAACATTGGTGGAAACTTACTAGACAGAGTTCCATAGAAATTACGGAATATATGGGTCGAGCCCACTTGGGATTTTTTGTGTGGATCACGACAAAGAAACAATATTACCACATTTGGAAATTATGAGGACCGATTACATGAGATGGATACCTTTGCGGCAAGAGAGAGGGGCCAATCAGTTCGGAGTTCATAATGGCTTCCATACCTTTTGTACCAAGATGGGTATCAAAGACTCCGAGCGACATTTGGTTACGAAATACCCATTGGGGCTCTACATGGAATACATTCAAGCTGAAATGGATTTTCTAGACATCATCCTTTCGGTCCACGCCTATCAATATCGCGTTAAAATGGAATTTAAGCACCCAGGAGACAATAGGGAGTTGGTGCGCAAATCTACAACAACAAAAATTATGACAAAGACAACCCTAACAAAGCGTCTCCCGAAAACCAGTCCAAACCCTTTGGAAAGAAGGGTCGCCCAGGAGACAAAGAAGGGATAACCCGGAAAGAAATGAATGCGATTTCCACAAAGCCCCTAGCACAACTTTTGATGAATGTAGCTCAAAAAAGTCATTGGTGGCGAAGATCAAAGAAAAGAACCGAACCGATTCCAGAATCTGATTCTGAAAATAATGGGAAAAAGACATATCATGAAAGCGCGTACCCACTTTATTGCAGCGACCACAACAATTCAACCATGAGAACTAGTAGATCATGAAGAGGTGGAGCGCCTTTTCATTCATAGATGTGGGTGAAGGGGAACCCACTGCATGTGTGTTGATAGATGATAAAAGAACCTCATCTCAGCGGAGGGTGGTCAAGCGGTTGGGATTGTCGACAACACCACAAGCTACAACCATATAGCGTAGTTGGATTTTCCAGGGGCCCAGAGATCTTCATGTCAGCCGGCGGTGTCAATTGTCATAGACATCCAACCCTTGGGATGAGGTATTATGTGATTTTGCCCGGATGTGCGTGATGTTCTCTTGGGCCAGCCATATATGTGGAAGCATGCATTGTGTGTGTGTGTGTGTGTGTGTGTGTGTGTGGCCTGTGTGTATTGTGTGTTGTGTGTGTTGTACTATCTTAAGGTCGACCTTGGTGTCATTACTATAAGGGGTCATATCTATAGGATACAGAGGTAGTTCCAACTACTTCCCCCACCTATGATTGCCACAAGGTGGTATCTCATACTACAAAATTCATCTTCTCCACAATCACGACAAAGAGAACAAAGGATCTGCAACCACCGACCCCATTAAGCACCTTCTATCCAAGGAAGCAAGTCGACAAGGTTGCAACAAAGAACAAAGATTCCTTCTACCCACAATCATCTCATGTAGCCAGGCCGAAGTTAAAAAGGTCAACCCTTCCAGCCACAAGTTCATGGCGACCTTCAACAAATAAGCCGGTGTGGCCGGTTCCAACAAGGCAAGCAACTCACCAAGATTGATTCAGCAATCGATTTCCCCTCTCCCACAGAACTCCAGCAATGGAGACCATTGCTTCCTAGAGGAGAGGATTAATCCAGTGGATATGGGTGGCCACCCACCTTTTCCAAGCGGTCCAAAACATGTTTTGGCAATTTTGGTAATTTACTATTTTTGGTTTTACCTTAGGAGTGCATTTGAGACCCTATAAGCGATGTTTTTAGAAAGCGGGGAGACAACATGGATCGTGGTTATTTGATGTATATTTCCAATGAGCTATTGAGCACCCTAGCCGGAGATCATTATGAAAGAAGTTCATACAGGGGAGTTGGTATCAACTACCCCCATCCAGGGCCACAAACCTTTGGCTTTCATCTTACGTGGTTAGGGTTTTGGATTTTACTTATGTTAAAAGGCCCTTAGAGCCTCATTGTAATAATCATCTTCTCACAGATGTGAGTAACCGTCACATCTCTTCTCGAGGATAAGCTGCCACCATTCTAGCCGAGTCTTTCACTTTCACATACATTTTCTACGGTCTACGTACGATTTTATTTCATTAATAGAAATTGTGTATTACTATATATACGTGACTTTTGTTATTTCCACTATATCTCTGTTATATTTTTGTCTCTCTTGCAATATCTCTAAATATTTTTTGTGTTATATATCCACTCTCATTTAGGTGTTGAAAATAATCAGGATCAAAATTCTTCAAGCGACCTTCACAAGCTCAAGGATTCTATGTACTACTGGAAATATGCAGTATTATTGAGTACTCAAACCATAAAACTGAGCATAAGTTTGGTTGTTTAAGTTTATTTAAGAGTTTTTACTATTAATTTCCCAATACCAGGGGACTTGGAGCTGTCTCCATACATATTTTCTAGACTTCTTGAGAATATAGAACCAGATTTAATTTTATCTATCACAAAAATCGATGATTCCCCTTTAAAAAGTCTAGATTCCCCATAAATTGTTAAAAATTCAAGCTCACGAAAAGCAACAAATTTTTTGCAGCCGATTAATTTTGTAAAGAGTATTATTTATCTGAAAGCATGAAGGTAAGAAAAATATGCTTACCAACACAGATTATCCTAAAAGAAGACGACGATTACAATGTTTTAGCTCTGGAATCCTTGTAACTTTCGTTGGACAATCCTCGAAACCCTATCAGTTCACAAGATAACTATGCCTTCATAGTGAAAGGAGGTCGGTTAAGCTAGTTTTAGGTGGATGAATATATTTTAACTATGGTAAAAAAAATAATATTTTGGAGTTGCGTGCACTCGTAATCATATAAAAAATCGACATATTGATACTAATAAATTCTTGTATCCGTAACCAGTTCCACTGCCATCACCACTCAGTCATATCTCCCATTTTTGGGGGTTTAACAAAACCAAACCACATAGAAACACTTAACTGAGTGGTAGAAATAAATCCTCCCACTTTTAAGTGATTGTATATATGTAAATGCCTTGACCTATTTGAAGATTAGATATTAGTTAGATATTAAGAGGGTAATGGATATGAGATATTACGTCATGTTTTGGATCATTGATGTATTGGATTGTACTTCAAGTTAATGGAATAATAATTGTACATAATATTAGAATTATAATAAATAAACATTACATAAGATAACCTTGCATAATTTTAAAAAACTTATAAGGTCTCCTTGTGATTGTTTGTGCAATATAATATTAACGATTAATTTTCATCTAATCCACATTAGATTGTCTTTCCTATCGAGTTTGGTTGGTTGGCATTTCGGTCATAATGGATTCCAAAGTGCTAGATAATTTGATGAATTATAAAAGAGGCTTTTGGTTTTTTTATTTAATAGTATTATATAGAGGCAAGTCTTTTGTGAAATATATTGGCATTGAAATAACATTCGAGAATGTTGATTATTACTTTCTTATATATAGATATAATTTTTATTTTATTTTATTTATTTATTTTTAATTTATACGAAATTTGATATGAAATTATTAGGTTTGTTAATTTGAATGGGTTTTATTCCGTATTTATACATTCAGAAATACAAATTTAAATAACCTTAAAATTATTATTTCATCCAATACTTCTCCACATTTAATGAATAGTATGAATTCTAAACAACTACTTCAGGGAGTAACCTCCCTTGTACCCAGAGAGTATTTCCACATCTTACCAATTGGACAATCCCATGGTGCTTATATCATAATCAATATATAGAAAATTAGAGAGACAAAGTCAATATCAAGTAAATTTAAATTTTAGAAGGAGAAGGGTAAATATCACATCAATATAAAGACAACAAGGGAATCAACTAACACATCAATATAAAGTTGTCATGGGATTCCACAAACTTAAGGTCTTCTCACACCTAACAATGTTGAAATTCTTACATGACAACAAGATGTCCATGAAAACGACAAATTAGAGTAAATTGTAATCTGTCGAGTACAGCTATGGCATGGATTTATTTCTACCAATATTCCATTTACGCTCAAGATGTAACCAAAAATCCTCCCTTCGTTCCATACTCAATGCGTTCACTTAGTCTCTTCCCCATTGTTTCTCCGCATCTCTGGAACAACACATCCATTTTTTCTTCTCCGAAATGGTATTTCAGTAGACTTTCCAACTCCGCTTGTAGTTGTTTAGCAAGTTTTTTCCCATTCTCTTCCTTTACATAAGTCGATCATGTCATAGCAACCATCTCCTCTTTCGTAAATGTGTCTGGTTTTCTCAGGAGCTCCATTCCTTGTATTTCAAACGAACCTTCTCTTGCTACTTCACTTCTCACTTCCTTCGGACATGGAAAAAACATGGGCATGTTGAACGAGTCCACAGTTTCCTCCTCGATCAAACCCTACAACAATAATAATGACTTAATTTGTAATAGTTCAATTCAACCCCAAACCAACATGAAATAATCCACGGGGAGTAGTATAAAGTTTAAACACTTGAGATGCCAAATCCTTCAAACTGCTTTCCAACGTTTCCCAGCCGAAGGCAATGAAACCCTGATCATTTGGATCGCGAGATGTTCGACCCATTAACAACAAAAACATGCAGCCTCCCCCAACCATCTCCTATGCCTGGGATTCCAGAAACGCATTGAAATCCTTTTGATATTGACAGAAATAAGCTTCTCCAGCGATTGGAATCCTCAGAACCAAAGATTTTTCCCGCCTTGTTCCATGTCTTGAATTCTTTCTAAAACCTCGGAGGGAACATTGATAACCATGATGAAATTCACTATATACCACCTTGAAATGATGATTATATCCAATATATACATAAGCAGTGGGCAATCCTTATTCCCATATCATATCGAGGGTTTTAAATGGGTATGTCTTGAAATAATGAAAACAATACGATAAAGCCGGTGAAGATTGTCGCGAAGAATGTAGGCGAAATAGAGACTCTTAATGCGGAAATAGCCTTCCTTAGAATGACCCCGGTACTCCTGCCATTTCTAGTCTACCAATGCCCCACTTTGTTGTATTTAAAATGGGAGATATGACTGAGCAGTGATGGCGGTGGAATTGGTTACAGACACTGTTGTATTTAAAATGGAAAATATGATTGAACGATGATGGTGGTGCTTGGTTATAGACCTTGGGAATTTATTAATGCTTAATTTCCACCCGCCATCACCATTTCAGTCCTTATCTCCCATTTTGGGTTGAAAAACAAATTGGGGTGCTGGAAGACTGGAAATGATAGAATGGAAATCCATTTGATAGATATTTGATTGAAATCACCTACTCACCTGTTTGTGTTCCTTGGTTTGTGTGACGGATATTTATAGGTCTACAAAGATGGTTTTGGATGATGGTTTTGGAAAACATGTCAACAGCGGGTTTTCTACAAAACTATTCATAGATATGTATTGACATGAGTACTAAGTGGAGAAATTACCAATATAAAACCACATTTAATACACAATTTACACAAATTTGGCTCTGAAATTGCAAAGAAAATAAATACCATTGTTGTGAATAAACTGGGGATTTTCTACTGTGACTCATTCCTCTTAGACTAACAGGTATGTATTGAACAATTTTGAAATTTAATCTTAAATGCAACAAAAAAAATGATGAAGTAAATTTATTTTGACTGGAGATTTATGTAGGTGGTAAAACTTCCAAGATGCAGACTCTAAGAGCAAAGAATCAAGTCATCGCTAGTCCTACCATCGTTCCAGGAACAAAGTCTTTCAACATTATAGATACAAACAACCATGATGTCAGATGTTAGTCCCTAAAGTTTCACTTGAATGTGAGATGGCAAGCTAGGGCATCATCGAGGTATTGCAAAAGTATATTGGGGTTTTATGATTTGTGTTTTTAAAGAGTGGTTGGCTTGGTTCAAATGCTTGTTTATCTTGAAACCTTGAATTTCAGAATAAGGACAAGTGATATCCCACTGACTGGTTAAGGGTAGCCACATAGATGAATTAGACAAACAAGGAAAATATAGAGTGCTAATTTGTTAAATCCACATGGGATTCTTATCTCAAAATATAATTAGAAACAAGAACATTATCTTGAAAATCAACAACTTGAAAATAATAACAACACCAAATTATTCACTTTGTATCAATTAATAATCAAAGAGAAAACAATGCATTGCCGGTTTGATAAATGATCTCTCAAGAATAAAAATAACATAGAAGAAGAGAATTCTAACCATCAATATGCCTTTAGCATTAAGTGTCAACACAGAATAAAAATGTCTTACAAGGATTTCAAAATAGGTCCCTGAATATCCAAATTTTTCGACTCTTCTGATTCTTTCTTAAATACTTAAACTATCAAAAAATAACTCGTCTATTTTCTGGTGTGCTATTAATGATAGGATATAATCAACATCTATCTTCTAAGGAGGTTAGCTCAAAATGAGCATTTACATTACCAAAATAGATATCATCTCAACAACTTAATACCAAATGATTCTTTTAACAATACATAAGATCCTACATATTGGGAGTTGGTTTTGATTTAGTTATATATTCGAAGTATTCAACTTCACAAGTAAAAAATGAGTAGATTATCCTTTGTTCCACATTAAATATCAAAACTTCCAAAGCGTACAAAATACCTTCATAGGGTTATCATGATATGATAACAATGCTGGCTTTAGCAGTCCTCTGTTTCATCTTGGTGGTGAGTACAATATTGTGCCAATACAATTTGAAGTTGGATTCTGTAAGCTCTTTGAGCAATGCTCTTTGCTCCCTTATCTTCTTCTTGAACCCCTGTATATTTTCCTGTTGTTTGGCACTCCATTTCTCTACTTGATCCTTTTCCTTCTTTAACTTCTTCACCATCTTCTAGAGTTCTCTGATATTCTCTTTATCACCTCTGACCTTGACCTTGAATTCTGGAAACTCTTATGCGGGTGCAGGCTTGTTTAAATCTATGACAGCTTTAGGTTATCTCAGTTTAATTTGGTACCTAGAAGCTAAACTTGAACTGTGATCATCATCTGAACTAGTTGAATCCATGGCCTATGGAATATCTGATATATAGTGCGGATCTGAGGGATAATCATCTTTGTTTTTGAAATTCTACTGGTGCCTTTAGAAATTGCTTCAACTCTTGATAATCTAATGGTATCTATTGTTACAGGTCATGTAGGAAATTTTGTGCAGCTTTTGGTTCCAGTGAGGAGGATGAACACCTTCAATAACCTCCACATAGCGGATCAAATATCCTTACACCAATGTTTTCGTAGTAGTGCAAAACCCTATGGGAAACATCCACAACCCATCAACACGACCACTTGGAGTAGTTTATTAATGAAAATAAAAAGATTACAAAGAGATTTTACAAGAGGTTCTCACAATCGATCATCCGACAAAATGACCCTCCATGATATTTAAATAGAGATCATGGACCAATCGGTGTTAATACGGATAAATGGTGGATTAATATTGAGGAGAGTATGAACCGTTTGGATCACTCTATGTGGGGAACATATCATGGTACAGTCAGTTCCTAACTACAAATGCATACTAAAGAAACACACTTTTACCTAATGACACAATGAATAAGAGTAGATCTTAACTAACTCCTAAGTGTCTAAATATCCTAATATCCCCATAAGAACAACTTGGGATAGAAGTTGAAGGATTTACAATAATGACACAATAGGAGAAGGAAGGAGATATTAGAGCCTATCCCCATAATGACAACTACAGACTCTAATATGGAGTAGAAGTTTGGAAAAATTAAAAGCTGATGAAAGAGACTTTGTGAGAAATGTCGCAACTTGAATATATAGGGACAAAGAGCACTTCAATGCTTGATCACGAATGAGCTTTGGTGAAGTTCATGTGTGTATTTCGATGTGTTTTTCTCACAGTTGATGTTAGGCTGGTCTTTTGAGAGCTTGATGGCACTCTTATTGTCACACAAAGGCTGGTCAGATGTTGGTGCTTGGAATCCAAACTTTGAAGGATCTATCGAAGCCACATGGCTTTTTGACTTGCATTAACTATTGCTGGAATTTTTGCTTCCATTGAAGAAAGTGCAATAGCATGTTGTTTCTTACGAACCCCAAGTGAGGTCTTGAACCAAGGATGAAAAAAATAACATGTAGTAGACTTCCAATCATCACTTTGGGTTGTCGATAATCTGAATCGATTAGAAACCAACCAATAAAGAGGAGTCCCCACAGGCTGTATCAAATCGCGTACCATGAACATGAGTGAAGTATCCAGCTTCCTTCCAGTAATGGATTTCATGGGGCATTTGCATATCTTGGACAACAAGACCAACAACAAAGGGAAAGATGGGGCCAGTATGGGTCAAGAATTATAAGGAGCTATCAACTAGCGGCGGTTTCAGGGTTGCATCAACTTCGAGAGAAGTATGGGTGGTAGTAAGCTTGACTCCAGACTAGAAGGGAGAAGGGTTGGTTTACAATAATCCATGTGAAGAGGCGAAGAAGGTCAGAAGCATACTTAGATTGGGAAAGAAAAATTCTTTCATTGGTTTGCAAAAATTGGAGGCTAAATAAATGATTACAAAAAATCCTAAGTTTGTCATTTCAAATTTCTTCTTAAAGGCTTGTTTTCACATGGTTTAAAAAGTTTTGAGTCTACAGTGAGAATAAGGTCATCAACATAAGGACAAGGATTATAACATGTCTTCCTACTTTCTTGGTATGAACATTAGGATCATAATGGAATCTAGAATCCGATTGGCAATAGAAAGCTATCCATTTTGGCATACCAAGCTTTCGGAGATTTCTTGAGACCATAAGATATTTCTTGAGGTGACAAACAAGGGCTAGAGTCATTTTGGACACATGGAGGTTGTTCATGTAGATTTCTTCTTGAAAATCTCCATGCAAGAAGGCATGTTAACACATCCATCTGATGGACCTCCCATTTTGTGTGAGAGGTAGCAAGGGCAAGAACAAGACAGATGGAATTCATTTTGCTATAGGGAAAAGGTTTCATTATAATCAATTCCTTCAGCTTGGGAAAATCAGCACAGCTAACCAATCATGTGTCTTCAGCACTTCCATCTGATGCATACTTGGATCGGTATACCCATTTGCATCAACAAGTTTGTTACTTTGGAAGAGTACAAGATCCCAAGTATCGACTTTTCCATTAAGAATGATACTCTTCATTCATTGTTTTATCCCAATCTAGATTACCTAAAGCTTACATAGATAATACAGATCGAGGTTTGAAGCAGGCAAAGCGAAGAGGTTAGTTGGAGCTGTGTGAGCGTGTTCCAGCGTTGACCTCAAGGATCAGCGACAAGATTACTGCTCTTGTTTGAGATGGACATATGGGAGCTGATTGGGTAGAACTGTAGTTAGGGTTCAAGGGTGTCTTGAGGAGGTCTTGTAGGCGGTGGATTTTCATCCTCCTTGTCATCATCTAAAGAAGAAACTAGATGAAGAGGCCACGAACATCGAATATGGCTTACTTGGGGCCGAAGAAAGCACAACCGTCAAATTAGGATCAAAGGCCAAAGAAGGGCCTAAGCGTAAGTGGGCTCGCAGGACACGAGATTTTCATCAAATTTAGCATATCTTCTATGTAATTCCATTACAATGTGATTGAAGAAGTCTATAACCTTTGACATATTCGAGAATAGCCAACAAATATACACTTCTCACTTTTGGGTTGCAATTCTTTCCTTTTTCTCATCGAGTAATTACATTCTATACTGTCAAATACATGGAAGTGACTTATCTGGTTTAATTTTAGTCCAAACTTCTTCAGTTATTTATTTTTTTAAAATCCTTTGTGGGAGTGTGATTTACTGGCAACTTACACGGTTGATAGCTTTCACCAATACTTTAGACTTAATCCCTTAGATTGGATCATACAATTAGCCATTTCTTTTTAATGTGGGTTCTTTCTCTCAACAACACCATTTTCTTGTGGTGTATATGGAATAATGTATTTCATTTGGATTCCACAATGTGGTCTGTTAACTTTGAAAATTATTGTTCACATATTCTCCTCCATTCATCTGTGCCCAACCTCTGAATTTGATGTCTAGATTGTTTTCTACAAGGGACTTGTGGGCCAAAACTTGTCAAAAATTAAGCTCTTAAGTTTTAAGAGTATTAAACCAGATGCGTCACGGAAAAGTCATCAATGAGAAGTTAATAAATACTTTCCACCCAAAAGAAGGAAAGAAAGTGGGACCACACAAATCCATATGAACAAGTTACAAAGGGACCCAAGGCGTACCAAGAACACGTTTGTCAGCGTCCCAATGATGTTTTACCCGGTACAGCATTTCAAGCCTGCATGAAACAGAGGAAGACCAATCACCATGTATTTATTACATAGTTTCTACAATAAGCGATAGTTTATATGAACAAACCACTCCCATGCCAAAAGTTTGTTCAAAGTCATGCATTATGAGCAGCAAAAAATGATAGAAAAATATGATGACCCAAAGTTGTCAAATTTGTACAATGTGGTAATATCATCAACAATTCCAGTTACAGGAACATGCTTAGGATATTTTGAATCCTTGATTACAACTTGGTGAGGAATTGAAAACTCTATGGTTTTACCTTCACTTGAATGAGTGATTTGATATATTGATAGAAGGTTACAAGAAGAACTTGGAGCACATAATACATCATTGAAATGACCATTTTCTACTTGGACTATTCCAGATCCTACAACACAAATAGATCTATCATCACAAAATATTTGCTTGGTACATTCAGTACAGGTAGAAGATGTAGTATGCTAGCCATATGATAAGATGCTCAGGAATCAATAAGCCACTCATCAGTAGAAGTGAAGTAGAATTAGAAGATATGGCTATATCCTTAGCCATATGATAGGATGCTCCAGAATCAATAAGCCACTCATCAGAAGTAGAAGTAGAAGTAGAATTTGTATTGAATGAGAAACCAGAAGCATAAAGTGCATGTCCATGAGAAGAAGAAGAAGAAGAAGAAGAAGAAGTAGAATCAATACCGATGTTGTGCTTCTTCATTGTTGCTTCTAAAGCTTTCATCTTCTTGAAAAATTTGGACTCATCATGACCATGTTTATCACAAAAGTTGCAATGTTTGTTAGTATTCTTATTTTTATATTTTTCTCCTTTGTCTCCATTAGGAGAAAAAGTTGTTTGAGTAGGTTTGGGACCCTTATATTGCTTGTTGTTGTGGTGAGTATGTTGCTTCTTGGGATTCTTGGGTTTATCTTTCTGATGGACAACTAAGGCTTTGTTGGAGGTACCTGCAGTGTTGATCACTCCAAGTTGTACTAGTTTATCTTGCTCTCTAATCGAAGCATCACAAAAGTTATCAAGACTTGGTTTTTGATAAGCTTCCACTAGAGCCTCTTGCATGACATAAAAGGTAGATACAAACACAGAATATGCACTACCTAGCTTAGAAAAAATAAGATAGATGCAACGATCTCCGTCTATCTTTATCTTACATTCTTCACATAAATTTCTGAGTGTTTTAAACTTAGATAGATAGTCTTCAATGCAAGAAAAATCACTTGCACTTCAAGTTAGTACTTGATTTTCTAACTATTGTGCTCGAATAATATTGTGTTTACCAAACACAGATTCAATCTTTTTCCAAGCTTCTTTGGGTTTATAATTGATTGAAGGTGGAACCTTAAATCAGGAGAGATAGACATTCTGATTAATCCACGTGCTTCGTCATTCCTATTATCCCATTTGGCTTTCTTATCATCATCAGTGGGTGATGTTTCCTTTCCAAGGTAATCCGGTACAAGCCTTTACTTCTTAATAAATCCTCCATATGGGATTTCCATTAGAAGTAGTTGGCACTGGTAAGTAAGAGATTACTTGTAGAAGCCATATTAAATATGCAGATAATATAGATTTAAAAACTGAAACTGATGATCTGAATGGAAAGAGCTCAAAAAGTTATGCGGGTTTAAAAAAAAGGCACTGAAAATGGACTTCGGATGTGAGAGTTATGCCATTTAAAAAAAAGAGGCATAAACGATAACCAAAGGACCATGTGGTAGTGTAAGTTTCTTTATGAAGTGACCCACTTTTATAAAGAGAAGTGGGGCTCACTTTTACAAAGAAAAGTTGCATGCAAAATAAATAACTCTAAAATAAAATATTAAAGCTACTTATAGTGATTCACTTTTATACTTGAAGTGAAATACACTTTACAATTTTAGCATTAACTTTTTCAAAAAAAGTAACAAAAGAGAGACTTGAACTCAAGACCTCTTACTTAATAAGGCAAATTTTAACCAAATGGTCTAGAAAAACATATTGTAATGTTCAGAATAAGGATTGGGGTTGTTGTTGTTGAAGACGGCCTTGGAGAGCGTGCTAAAAAAAAAATCTTTTCACACAAGAAAAAAATTTCACTTCTTGATGACAATAAGGATTAGATCTCGGTTAGCTTACCCGGAAGATACACCTTTTCCTATCTATTTCTTATTTTCCGAGATCGCATAGGGAACAGGGAAAAGAGAATATGAAAATCTAAAAGAGTAGCAACCCAGAAATAAAAAAATACAAAACCGAAATAAAACCAAAATACTTCTCTGCAAAAAATTTTAAAAATGCGTATTCAAACTTTATACCTCCGGATCTGACTGTAATGGTCGTATCTTGAGTAAACAAAAACCTTTTCGAGTGAAACAAAAAAATTTTCTGAATGAAACAAGTGCTCCGGATGCAATGGAACAGTCCTCTCAGCCCAAAAATGTACGAAAATGACAGAAAATGGATATGAGACAACTCGGCTTCACGATCTCGATCTACAATAGGAGCGAGTATTGAAACAGGCTCTGATACCATGTTCGACAACAAAGGTATTCCAAAATAGGAAGAAAACCTTCAGTAACCACTCACATAAACAGATCAAATATCAACACACTGATGTTTTCACATGGTAAAACCCCTACGGGGAAACATCCACGGCCCCAGCCAACGTGGCCACTTGGAGCAGTTTATTAATGAAAAGAAAAAGATTACAGAGAGATTTTAAAAGAGATTTTCTCACAATATATCATCGTAAAATGACCCTCCATTCTCTTTAAATAGAGATCATGGACCAATTAGGTGTTAAGCCATGGATCAATGGCTGTTAATATCGAGGAGAGTATGAACCGTCAGATCACTCTATGTCGGGAACATATCCTGACCGTCAGATTTCCTAACTACAAATGAATACTAATGCATACTAAATAAACATACTTTTACCTAACATCACAATAGACCAAGTAGATCTTAACTAACTCCTAAGTGTCTAAATAACCTAACAAATTTGAGCAATATGTTTACCTCTTTCTGTTGTTTTCCCCAAGTTTTTATTTTCTTTTGTTTTCCTGTGTAATGGAAGTCTTTCTTCCTTTTCTTTGACACCTGGTTTAGAGTCTTCAAAATGGTCCTCTATGATTATGACATTTTCCTCTTTGATAGATGGGTCAAACAGATCTTTGGACTTTAACCTGTATTTGTGGCAACCCTAGTGGAATTCCTCCTAGGGTATTTAGATACAGGTGCAGATTTCTTCCCCTGTTTCTTGACCATGGAACCTCTCTTACTATTTAATTTTTTTTTTTATGTTTGATTGTAGGTTTAATTGAGCCTACATTGAAATCTTCATATGTATCTTCTTCCATTTTTATGTCTATATCAGAAAACACTTCTGCATCAAGAAACGTTTCAACCTCTACATCAAGTTTTGTTATCTTAACTCTGTTGGTGGTGGATTTTCCTTGATTTTCATCTATAGGAGTATCAACAGGAATTTTTTGAGTCTACTTCTTTCTTTTGTTGATCCTTATCACCCTAGCTGCATATATTTCCTCTTTGACTGGGAATTCATCAACTGTGATACTTTGTTTCTTTGTATTTGCCTTTTTCCCTTTTCCCCTTTTCTGTTTGCTTGGCTGTGGATCAGGATTTAGGGATTGCATCAACCAATTATAGGGTTTATGTACTTCACTAAAAGAAGAAACGACCAGTGTCTTAATTAAAACTTGATGAAACAGGCTAACTTTGGTCGTGGTAGGGTGATACTGTACCCTTTTGGAAATCTTTGATAGGGTTTTGAGTAGAAAATATGGTAGATTTAGAGGGTAATCTCCATTGATATGCATTAATAATATGATATGGTAGATGTAGACCAATGAGAACCTACCCTCACATGTAATATACCTATGAATTATGATCAGAGTGGTATGCCACTCATATCTGATCCATCTGTGGGGAAATGCTTTCTTCTAATCTGGATTCTTCTTATCTGGTAGAAGGAATTGGTTCACGAATTCCATGAATACATGCTCCTTTTTCCACCATCGTCCTCCCCCAATCGATAATTTGCAAGCTATGACAATGGAATGTTCCATCACCAACATCAACAGTTTACCAATCACCACTTCAAAGCCATCAAAGTTCTGTGCAAATATCATGGACACATGTTCATCATGCCCCTGGAAAGTGGTAAAGAACTCAAACCAACCATCTTCCTTGAACCTTTGTGCCATCTGTGGATACGCTTCAAGTAGCTCAGTGCCCTTAGGTTCCATCTTAACAATTTTCCCATCTTTATTTGGTGCCATGTCAATGATATAGTTATGTAACTCAACGTTGTTGGAAATCAAAATTTTTAAAATATGTAATTGTTACTACATAACGATTTTCTTAAATGAATATCTTCACACATAATCCGATGGATTATAACAACAGATGAAAGTGTGATATACCAAAATTGGAAATAGGATTGATTTGATACAAGTCCTTGTAGGTACAAAGTGATCTCATTCATGCAACAGTTCAAACGACATCATCAATTCAAGCAATATCGTGGAGTACATGCAGGTCTTTTGCCCATGATTTATGCGATAATGAAAAGATTTGGATGGCTGGTGCATGTCATGGCATGATTACTTTAGCACTACAGGAATAACGTTATTCCTATAGCGCCATTGATGACTCGGCAATAATTTGAATTTTGAAAAATTCAAATAAGAAAATGATGTGACAAATATCATTAATCCATATCTTAAACCTTCAAACTTAAGAAAATTATTCAAAAATGCTAAAAATGTAAATCATAACAAACTCAAACCAAAGATTAAATTCTAATGAAATCAAGAAATGAGGTATAAGCAGGGAGGGATTAGTATTAGGGTTTCTCACTAAATCAAGAGAAAAATTAGAGACTAACATTGGCTGCTTCTAGGGGTGATTTTTTTATGATAAAACTCCAAGAAATGCAGAATGATGCCTTTTCCTTACTTTTGATTCACTGATCTCCTTTCATCTATCATCCTTTATTCGCAACACAACTGTGTAAAAACAAGTCGATTGGGTATATGGAGTCTTTATTGAAATAAAAACCTATTGTATAGGCCTAAACCTTTGATGAACCTTTAAAGAAAATTGTGTTTCAGAAACCTCCCATTCATTGGGCCCCCAATTTTTTTTGTGTCATCTAGATTATGTAGGAGAAAACTATTATTATCCATCACCTTGGCTATTCTGAAAGGACCATACCATAAGTGACAATGGTGATGAGAACCAAAACTATCTCAAAAAAAGATATGATACCACCTTTCCTTCAAAAAGTGGCAAAGAGTATGCCTGGATACCACTAGTCATGAACCTATAATCTGCCCAATTTTTTTCTTTTCAAACTTGAGTTTATCCCAAGTATGTTTTGACACCTAAGCTTGTGCAACACTACCTTGCATTGACCACAAGGACTTGGACAACCTGTGACTACTACAACTAAACTATGCCTCTTCACTTAAGGTTAAATACCATAACTTCGCCTAAGGATACAATACGTCAAATGCAACTAAGTCCTACTCATACAATTTCATTGAACAACATGCACACATCCAACCATGCCCTTTAAAACATCCTAGCAATACTTTAACACTTAGCCAATATTTCAATACTTAGCCAACATATTCCAAATGCAACTATATTGCAACTACATTGCAACTATATTCTCAAATATTGGTGAGTGGTCAAATGCAACTATATTTCATAATATGCAACTATATGCAACTTATGCAACTATATTTCAACTTATGCAACTATATTGCAACTATATGCAACTATATTGCAACAATTTTGTATGCAACTATATGCAACTATGCAACATGCCTTATGTTCTTTCCCTAAAAACTTATATGCAACTATATGCAAATAGAACCTAAAAACCTTATGTTCTTTCCCTGACCATGGACAAGACCTAAGTTCCATACATGGTGTGAAAAAATTGTGAATGACACCCATATCCCACCCAAGCAACTTTATGGAACTTATGCAACTTTATTGCAACTTATGCAACTATATGCAACTTATGCAACTATATGCAACTAGGTGTGGAAATTTCAACTTTATGCAACTATATGACAAATAGGTGTGGCAATTTCAACTTTATGCAACTAAATGCAACTATATGCAACTGTGTTGGTACCAAAAATGTATATTGG
>SNQJ01S0005198.1:120291-141250 GCA_010110895.2 Picea sitchensis
GGGTTTTCATCAATTTTCAAATAAAACAATTTAATTGCAATATTTTTATGATTCTTATTAATAAATTTCATCAGCATACATTTTCATTATCATTTTTAAAACAGTGTCATAACTTAAAGATCATACATTTAATTATAGAATTTAACTTAAAATATATATCAAGTTCTTAAGTATATTGCTCTCTCTATCAAGTTCTTGAGTTTATCAAAAAGCACAATTTTTTCACCAATTTAAGAGTTATTGTAAGAGGTCATCATCATTTTAATTGCAAGATTTTTATGATCCCAATTAACAACATTGACATAAAAACTTTCCTCGAAATACTTCAACATTCCCATTCCTAAAATTTATTTATAAGAATATATTTGTGCCCTTTAGCCCAGTAATGTGGTATTGAAGGAATATCTTTATCGTATAGCGGTGGGAGGCTTAGGGTCTCCGTCTTATATAATAACCGGGTCATGGAAGTAGTGCTCCAAACACAACACAAGATTAAACAATTTGTTTGTCTTAAAAAAATTGTCACAAGTTCATTGGGCTGTAAATCTGATTGGACCACGTATTTTCCAGGTTTCGAACCAGAGATCAAGGTTGCCAAGCCTAGGAGATGTTGAGGCCCGTTGTCCATGGAATTGCGCGAAAGTATAAGGGAATATTCAGAACCCACGTTATTCGATCGCGAGACATCACACATAAATTTAATTTATTAGTAATTATTTTGAGCAAACAAATCCTAATATAGAGTACATTTTTCTTTCGAGACAACTGTGTCTCCTAAAGTGGATTCAAGAGAACATCGTTATTAGGAATATCTAACAATTTGAGGATAATCAAATTTATATAATTTTTGTTTTAGATAATCAAACTTTAAATAAATGTTTGGGATTTTGTAATAATCAAATTTATATAATATTCATGGAGTTTTGTGATGATGGCCGAATAAATTGGTGTTATCAATGCTAATATTAAATTTTTTTGAATTTCGAATTGATAGTTAATAATATATTTAAGAAGAATAACAAGAGTTTAGTCATGTAAATAGCACTTAGTTTTTAATGTAGACAAGTAAATACCAATACACTTCAATTTCTAAATATTGTGAAATTTATAAAAATGATCTCCCAAAATTTATAATTATTAGAAATATATATTGGATTAGGTATGATAGATTTTTTTCTCAAATGATTAATCAAAGAGTCAACAACTTATAGAGGATTAGTTTACAATGTATATATGATTGCATGATTAGTTGAATTTAGAAAGCATTTTGTGGCGAATCCCCTCGAGCATGGCTGAATGAAACCCAGACTTGAATTTCACTTCAAAAAATGAATAAACACGGTACATTTAACGCGTTTGCACGGCTAATCACTTCATAAATTAATACTAAAACATTTCAGGCTAATCACTTCATAAATTAATAGAACATGAACATTATGCAAGTTTTGGAGGGCTTACAGATTGCAATATGACTATTTTAACATCTTTTGGTGGCATTTAATGGTCACAAACTTTGTAATTTTTTTAGCTCAAATGCAGTGCTAATGGGGCTTCGCCCATAAAAGCTCAATATATCTAAATGCTTATCTTATCCAAGCTTTTATTAGTGAATATCGAGTCCCGGCCGAAGAGATTGCACCCCAACTGCAAAGGTTGTAGAGGATTGGGACTAGACCTGCAAAGGACTACTTTCCAAAACTTCATTCATAGAATTTCAAACATAACTCGTCCTTTTCGAAGAATAATGACCACACTACAGCCAATGTGTCAGGCATGGAGACATACGACATCAAGAGGTGCAAACAACGAAGAATTTAACATATTATGGATCAATTTTTCACAATTCAAGAATAATGAAAGTGCATAATTTTCTTCATTCAAGGAGCTAGATATTCACGAAGATAATGAGCTAAGAGAGCTCAAGATTCTTAAGAAAAAACCTTGCATGCAAATCGATAATAATACAGACCTAAAGATTCAAAATATGAAATCGTTACACTCATCCAGTTAAAAGCTTATAAGAAGATCGAACCTAAATACTCAAAATTTCACTAAATCATCAAATGCCTCCACACTGAGCTTCCTCGACAGGGTTTTCACTGGAATAAACGTCTATGGTGCTAAAATTAAAGTGTCGAAGATCAAGACTCTCTGCGACATATGTGCACTGCAGAACAAGGCCTAGACACTTTCAAACCCTGGTTCTATTTTATGGTGTCTTTTATATTAATTTGATATATAGATCACTTAAATGAACATTGTTGTTGATTCTATTTTATCATTATAAGAAGAGATGAAAAAAATCGTTTGCACCTTGGAGGAGGAACTCTCTTTAAGTTTCATGGACATTCATGCTAACCTTTCAATACATTTAGTAGAAGATATTGAATTAGTTGGTGTCTAATGACTAAATGGATATTTTTCTTAAAAACCATGCATTTGTAATGCAAAATACATATTCCAAAGCTTGAATAGAAGGATGATATATTTTTATAAAATCATTCTAATTTGCAAATTAATAAATAAATTCAAAACATGTTTAATGTTAATGCACTACTTATATAAAACCAAAAACATGGTAGAAAACAGAAGAGAATTTTTTTTTAAAGACAATTGTAAACTTATCATAATACAAAGAATAATCATAAAATGATTATTTCACAATAAATACATTATATATGACCAAAATGTTTTATCGTCTTACTTTAAGTAAAAAAATAATCATTATTTTCCAATAAATAGATTACACATGACCAAAATATTTTATAGTAGACTTTGTTTCATGCTATACATGATTTGATAATATTTTGTTGATTTTTTTCTTTTTCATATTATGTGAACTTATATGAAAAAGAAAAAAAGGACATGAAAAAATTAAAATATGAGAAAAAACATTATTTTCTCTATTTCCCCTAAAAAAATATTACAGTAATATGAATTAAAAGAATGAATATTAGATCAATCTCATGTAACTTCATGATTCCTAGAGTTTAAAATACATGTTGATACATTACACTTATACCCTCCAATATATGTTAAAGACATGTTGATATATTACACTTATACCCTCCAATATATGTTAAGGACATCATTTATAGGTGGATAAGGTGTATGAGAAGAGATTGACAAAGATTTTGGATTTTTTCCACCAAATACTTTATATGACCAAATATGGTTTCTTATTCTATGCATACTTAAATAAGTTCTTCTACCAAATACTTTATATGACCAAACATAGTTTCTTATACTATAAGTACTTCAAAATAAAAGAATGCGATATTTCCATAATTTTAGTTACTTATATCATATAATATAGATAGAAATTATTAATAATTTTTTATTAAAAGATTAAATTTTCATATTTGATGGGATTTAGATAGGAAGGTTATTATTTTAATTAGTCCTTTTAAGGATTAAAAGAATTTGTAAGTTGTGTATACAAAAATAAGTAATTCCTACCAATGATATTATGATATTAGTGCTAACTTTGTCATCTTTTATATCATAAATTGTGATAATAATATTTTACATTGAACTATGTGAATCCAATCTAAGATGCTCCATCCATTACGCTAAATTAATATTGACTTGTAGCCAAATGAAAGGAACATAAACTAACCAAATTACATAGTTTGAATTTATAAATAATGAAAAAAATGCATCACAAACAAACAATTTTGATTGAGACAAAATGATATTTATGTGTATACTCATTCTATTCTTGGAAAACATATATTTAGATTTATAAAGAAGAATAAATTGTAATCACTTTAAGTCATACACTAATAATTTTTAGTATATATACATTGCAAACTTGTATTAAGATTATATATTCAATCCTTATCAAGAATAAATCAAAACACATATTTAGATTTATAAAGAAGAATAAACTGTAATCACTTTAAGTCATACAATAATATTTTTGAGTTTATATACATTACAAACTTGTATTAATATTAGATATTTAATCCTTATCAAGAATAAATCAAAATTATTCATGATTACATAAAGATATTAAAATTTATAGACAATAAATTTAAATATATTGAAAATGAACATAGAATCATTTAAATTATGGATTCATAATTAATATGATTAAGATTTATAAAAAAAAAGGAGTTAAAAAAAAATAAAACTAAATTCATAAAATTAAAATAATATTATATATCATAACTTGGAATAATAATATTTTACATTAGTTGACTTATGGTTTAGGGATAGTTCAGGTTTAGTGTATTATACCTTCTTAAAATTTGTAAATTTTATTTATTTTACTTTTATTATTTTGTCATTCACATTTTCTCATTTAGAGAATATGCTAGTATTATTATAGACATAGGCTTTCAGCTCAAAAATTTATGTCTACTACTATGGGTTCTCCCCTTAAAAAAAATATTTTTGCCTCTAAATGTCCTTAAAAATGTAAAATCATATACATTTCCAAGCTTGGATTTCCAAAATTAAAATAAGAAAAAATAAATGTTTATTTTCAAAATTTTCAACCACACATTGGAATATTACTTTAATAATAACTGCATCAAACCCAATAAAAAAAATGGACAGAGAATGTTCATTAAATAATGTTAAGAGGTTACATCCACCTGGTACAAGGAAAATAAAAATTACATTTTTTTTTTATAGAGTGTGGAGAAAAACGACTCATATGTCACATTAGGATGTAGATTGGACATAAATTACACTAGTAATTGCCCCTAAGGTGGAAAAGGTATGTCATCATATTGCAAACACATTGAATATATTTGTTTTATAAATGTGGTTATGCGTTGGAGCAATGTGAAAATGTAGATTCTATAAATAAAAGGCACGTAACTAACTTTTTAACTTTTTGTAGGCAACGTGAGATTTCTGAAAGTTTTAGTTGTTCCTGTAATAAGTGCTTAGACTTTGGAAGGTAGGGAATAAGAATGGGAAAAAAAGAATAATAATTCCAACCCAAAAATGGTCATCTACACATAATCATAGGTAGAGAGAGTGATAACAATATCCATATGTAATTGTAATTGATAGTGTGTTTCAAACATATTACATTTTGCAGGAAATAACTTGTTTTTCCCAACCCTCTAGGAGAATAAGCTAAATTTGAACCTACCATCCATATTTCGATAATCAAAGGATGCAATGAGAAATAGAGACCATATGATGATCATTCGAGCAATGAGAGAATTGACATGATATCCTCAAAAAATTCCTTATTGGAGTCCAACTATAGTATAACCTATATGATGTATTAATTTGAAATCAATTCATTTTGGATTCTTCTGAAAATCGATATTTTTTTTCATGTGTTGATAACAATGTTGGAAAAGAAGTTGAATGAATTGAGAATTGCAAATTCTTTTTTAAAGACTCTTTCAAGAGCTTCTAATTATATTTTCTTTTGTGTTTTGAATACCATCCATTATTTCATCTTTCTTATCTCATAATTCACTTGCCTCATTGATGACGTTCTTTGATGTTCATGCCCTAATTACCATGAATTATGTACGAATTGCATTGAAGTCCACATTCATCTAGTTGCCTAAGCTTTGACAATGAGGCGGAAGGGAGGAAGCCATGTAAGGAAAATTGAGTAAAGGGAGCATACAAGAGGGCCACAATGATCCAAAAACGAAGGTATTACTGATAGATCGCAAGTTAGTTTAATGTACTTTTTGCATTGGATCGTTAAGAATGCAAAATACATAAACTTGTTGTCTTGTTTGCGGAATATCAAATGTGACTTTTACTTGATGCTTATTAATGTATAAAGAGATCAACCATTAATATTCATGCTGCAAATGAAGAGAATAGAACAGTAAAACAGAAAGAGAAATAGAGACAAGAGGTTGATAACAAAGTTCACCAATCGTTGGCTACGTCTCCGGGCCCGCTTCCAAGTGAGGGACCTCTTTATTGCTCTTTAAAATGCTCAAAGTTCTCTTACAATGCTCTTTGTTGTTACATTACATGCTTCATGTCTTATGTGCAAGACCTCCCTGCTCAGATCCAATCATGCTCCCAAACTCTCCTCTCCAACATGACCAAAATGCCCCTCAATTCATGAGAAATGGACAAATTTACAATGTTGCTCCTCAATTTCCCTGCATACAAAAGCCTCTCCCTCAAGCTCAAAAAGCCTTAAATTTATAGTATTTAGGCCCAACAAGAGAAGCCTGACTTCCCCTAAAAATACGAGCTCTTGTTGGGATCAAATCCCCCTTCAAATGGCCAAAATATCCCATAAACAGTGAAATCTGAGCTTTTCTAAAGTTAAAAAAAACCATTTTTAACAAAAATACACAGAGTAGCCCGTTTTGGGCTGGGCACGCCCTTATCTCCTGGTCATTAGGCATTTGCATAGGATCACAAGTTAAAAAGGTGGGCGCTTAGATGGGCTAAGCCCCTTTTGGAGCGCGCCCCCTTGGTCTCATGGGATTCTCCTCAAAACCAAGGCTGAGGTTTATCCATTAGGCGCCCCCCCTTGTTACTTTATCACCTTTATTTATATTATTTTGTGCTTTAGCATTACAAGCACCACCAAGGGCGCATTGGCAAGGGACCTTTGTCAAAGGCTTGGGCTAACCCAAGAGGTCATGGGATCAAACCCCATGGACTCCAATAAAACTTTTGCCATCAACCATTAACCAATACCATGGTGCCACGTGGCACCCAACCATTTGCTAAACAAATGCCACTTGTCAGTTGTTGGTTGGATCCCTGTCACTGACCAGTCACCTTCTGCTAGACTTCCACTTGTTGCCACTTGTCTCTGCCATGTCAGCACTGTTGATGTCATCATTTGACTCGACCTGTTGACTTTTTCCCTGTTTGAGAAAACAGTCAAAGTACGATAACTCTTGCATACAACGTCTGTTTGAGAAAGTAAATATATGGTCGGAATTGGGAGAACGAGCCGGACGTAATGGCGTTGGTTTCATCCAATTCTGAGAACGTTGATTTTTGAGCATTTTTTGAACCTAGGGAGCCTCCTAGATCATTCCTCCCCACTTTGGAAGCTTTTGGACCACCAAAAGTCTGCTTTTACTCAGGTAAGAAGTGAGGGTACTGCCTCCCCACTTTGTCCTGTATCATCCATCCTCTCAGGGTACTGTCTCCCCATTTTGTCCTGTATCATACATCCTCTCTGCTGGGATAATAATCACTTGACTAATCACAACAAACATGAAAACCAAGATAGCATTGTTTATCAAAGTAATCATTTCTTTTATCGCACAATCATCTATATTCATTGTCGCACTTTGCAGCCATACACAACTTAACAACAACAAACTAATCAACAATGTGAGTATGCAAATGAAAAATGACAAAACATGCTTCCCTCTTTGAACATGAACAATAATCAAATTATACAGTTGAACCTCATGTTGTACCTTTGGTGACACTTCATGATTATGTGAATCATATTGAACCATCTCATATTTAGCATCACAAACTTCATGTTTTGTTACAAACATAAGTGTTAAACTTTGTTTCAGCATTTACTCATCTTTTAACTACCTCAGAGTCAGAAAGACCCGGCTGCATGTGATGAGCACTAACAATGTACTTTTTCCCATCTTTGAAGCACATGACATCCCTCCTCAGAAAGTGGCTTTTCTATCATAAAGGTGGGGGCTTCCAAAGACAATCCCACATATGTCCAATGGCACTATATCAAGCTCTACTTCATCGTGATACTTAGAAGTGATTGCAAAATTAATCTTACATTGCTTGGTTACTTGCAAATTAAAGACACACCTATCCATTGGGATGGATATGTGGTTTAGGATGTGACTTAGTTTCAAGTCCCAAGTTATTCACAACATCTTCACTGATTGGATTGGCTTGTGATCCACTATCTACTAGAGTATCAACTTTAACATTATTTGTTAGACTCTATGTGGAAAAGTTCATTCCTTTTATACTCATCATTTACATCAACTTAACTAGAAGAGCTAGAACTTGCAACAAAATTTGTATCTCAGATTCCCATAGATACAACCTGTGTCTCATCATCGAAATCTAATCCAAGATCCATCACTTGAATCAATGGCTTGTATTCTTTCTTCCATGGTTGACAAACTTCTTTGGCTTCAAGTCAGGATGTAAGACCCAACAACCATCTTCATGATGGCCTACTTTCTTGCAATGCATGCAAGTAGACTTCTCCTTTCTTGTTGTGGTTGTATTCTTCTCTTTCCTTTTCCATGCATCATTTCTTTGCCAAGTATCTATAGAAACACTATCACCAACATCCCTTTACTTGATTCAATGTGAATGGTTTGTACACATACTTCATCAAAGTTAGAAGGATTTCGCATAAGAATAGTGTGCTTAAGATAAGAAAGTAAACCATCGATATATTTTAGGAGTGTCTCTTTGTGTGCTATAATGGAATACTCCAAATTAAAAGCCTTCTTAATAAATATCATCTAAGCATATTTTGCACACTTGACCTTTTGATTGCCTAAACATTGCCAATTCATCATTTCTGGCTTCATGTAAGCTAAAGGGTAAAACCGTTGTTTTAATGCAATAACAAAATCATTCAGAAGAGATTGTTTTACCCACCTCTTCGTAGATCATCTCTAGTCTTACTCTTCTCTCCATATGAGAGTTGTGCCACCCAATTTTAGACTTGTTAGTTGGATCTTAGTTTCATCATCAACAATTTTTTGTATCCTGCAATAGACCTCTAATTGTTTCACCCAATTATCTAGTTTTTCTTCATCTAATTCACCATCATAAGTGGGTAATTGAACTTTACATCTAACTCTAATAAATCTACATAAGAAGAATGATGAGCTTTTTGCTTATCCTTGGAGGAATGTACATTTGCTTCATTATTAGATGATGAGGATGAAGGAGAAGAAGAATTCTAAAGGTCCACCACACCTCCAACTCCTCCTTTCATTTTACCCAAGATTCTACTCCTTCATTGCTAAGCCTTCACAAGTCTCTTTCATGGTAAATCTCCCTACCATGGCTTGCATCAATTTTAAGGCCTTGAATAAATCATCTCGCTTAGGACCCACTGGTATGTAAGACATCTCATGTCACGCCTTTGAATCTCAGAAACAAAGCCCTGGGTTGGCCTTCTCTTGAGCTTTTTTCTCTCAGAGCATCCAATGATTGAAATTTCTCTCAAACCTTCACAACCAAATGCCTCTGATACCATAAAATTGATCCAAAAATCCATGGTATATCGATAAATGCATAGTTATTAATGTAATTTTTGCATCGATCATATCGTGAAATACATAAACTTGTTATCTTGTTTATGGAATATCAAATGTGACTTTTATTTGATGTTTATGAATGTATAAAGATTATCCATTAATATTCATGCTGCATGTAGAGAGAATAGAACAAAACAAAGAAATAGAGACAAGAGGTTGATAACGAGTTCACCAATCGTTGGCTACGCCTCCCAGCCCGCTTCCAAGTGAGGGACCTCTTTATTGCTCTTTTAAAATGCTCAAAGTTCTCTTACAATTGCTCTCTGCTGTTACATTGTGATGTTTATGTCTTCTGTGCAAGACCTTCTTGCTCAGATCCAATCATGCTCCCAAACTCTCCTCTCCAACATGACCAAAATGCCCCTCAATTCATGAGAAATGGACAAATTTACAATGTTGCTCCTCAATTTCCTTGCATACAAAAAGCCTCCTAAGCTCAAAAAAGCCTTAAATTTATAGTATTTAGGCCCAACAAGAGAATCTCAACTTCCCCTAAAAATCTAGCCTCTTGTTGGGATCAAATCCCCCTTCAAATGGCCAAAATATCCCAAAAACAGTGAAATCTGGGCTTTTCTAAAGTTAAAAAACCCATTTTTAACAAAAATACACAGAGTAGCCCCTTTTGGGCCGGGTGCGCCCTTAGCTCCTGGTCATTAGGCATCTGCATAGGATCACAAGTTAAAAAGGAGGGCGCTTAGCTGGGCTAAGCCCCTTTTGGAGTGTGCCCCCCTGGTCTCATGGGATTCTCCTCAAAACCAGAGCTGAGGTTTATCCATTGGGTGCCCCCCTTGTTACTTTATCACCTTTATTTATATTATTTTGTGCTTTAGTGTTACAAGCACCACCAAGGGCGCGTTGGCAAGGGTCCTTTGTCAAAGGCTTGGGCTGACCCAAGAGGTCATGGGATCAAACCCAATGGACTCCAATAAAACTTTTTCCATCAACCATTAACCAATACCATGGTGCCATGTGGCAGCCCATCACTGGGCCACGCGACACCCAACCATTTGCCAAACAAATGCCACTTGTCCACTGTTGGTTGGATCCCTTTCACTGACCAGTCACCTTCTGTTGGACTGTCACTTGTCGCCACTTGTCTCTTCCATGTCAACACAACTGATGTCATGCTGATGTCATCATTTGACTGGACCTGTTGACTTTTTGCTTGTTTGAGAAAACGGTTAGAGTACGATAACTCTCGCATACAACATTCGTTTGAGAAAGTAAATATAGGGCCGGAATCGGGAGAATGAGCCGAACGCAATGGCGTTGGTTTCATCCAATTATGAGAACTTTGATTTTTGAGCATTTTCTGAGCCTGGGGAGCCTCCTGGATCACACAACCTACAAAGCTTTCCCTCATGTGCATAGGTATGATGCGTTGAACAAAGTCCCACACATGACTGAGTGATGTACACGAGACAAATTTGGTAGAGGATAATGATTGACATTGAATCTTCAAAGTGCATGCAGTGCAAGTTGTCCACAAATATTCCCATGGCCACAATGGGGTTATTTTATGTCTTGCACCTACGTTAATATATGGCCATGTGGTTGCATCGTTTCTACTATTGGAGGCCCATGTAGATACAAAATCACACATCAACCTCGTTGGTTTCATAATCTCCAACTACACTGGTGTTTCGTTAATGCCCAAATATAGGGTGAACATCAAGTAAAATTGGCTTTGAGAATCATGATGGATAAGAAGGAAAAAACAAAAGAATCTATGTTTGATCAATACATCAATATGACACACGATGTATTTACTCAATTTTTTGGTGAAAATATACAATACAAACCTTGTTATTGCTTATCTCTTGAAAATAAAGGTTCAATAATTCTCCACTTCTACCACTTTGGATCCAACTCAATTCGAACATTTGTAATACAAATGTGGTTTAATTGCACACTATTTCTATTACAAAGGAAAAATGGAGGGTTGTAGTGATTAGTTACCCATGATTTAAGTACGAATCAAGAATGAAGATCCACATGAAATATTCGATGGACCAGAAGGCCACTTCAACCATCATCCCAAGGAGATCAACGACAATGGGCATGCTCAAATGGACTAGACACCAATGACAACGACTAGGGATTCAACAAAACATACACATTGTTCCAATGGAGCCTAACACTAAGCTTCAATTCAAGGCTATTGTTAAGCTTATTGATGTCCGTGCAAGTGCAATTCGTGGACGCCTACAAAGGTAATTTCAATAAAATTGAAAATGCTAATTTTTTTATTAGTGAACAACCAAGACTAATGCTCATCCAATACATTTATCTCAATGCTTGCAATGTTTTTTATTAGTGAACAACCAAGATATCATTAATGCTCATCCAATACATTTATCTCAATGCTTGCAATGTTTCATTGATACATAAACTTCATAATAAGAAAATGCCTTATGGGGTGATAACATACCCAAAGGGAAGGTCACCTTCATGGTAAGTTGTAATTGATTTACCTTACCCATTGGAGAGCATATTAATATTTTACCACAAAAAATGCAATAAAGAAAGAGAGCACACATTTGATACAATAATGGCAACTTCCTAAGAAAGTAAAACACATTCTTGCCAAAAGCACATGCACACACCGTAGAAGTGCTCCATCCAACTCTCAGAACAAATTGTAATCCTTCCTTTGAGAGGAAAAAAACTTATTTAACCACTTGTTTTTAAAAAACCCTTATGATTATGGCTATAATTCATGAATTCATAAAAAACTTAAAAACAAAAAATAGATGAAATTAGTTCCATGTTTTACTGTATATGTATGAGCTCTTAATATGAACAATTATGTTAATAGGAAGACTTTACCAACATGTCGAACTTTAGAGAAAAATTACAACACCGTTATATATAAAAATCACCATCAAATTTTCAATACAAATTGCAATTATGTGTGTGTGTAAAAATCACCACCAAACTTTCAACACAAATTGTGATTTCTATAGAAGTGTTTGATTTGTATTGAAACACAACTCACTAGAACATAATACATCAATACAATTTGTAATGCGAGAAATAAGAATTAACCATATTAACTCAATAGAACTCTAACATAGGAAAATGCATCAATAGACATTAGCATTCTTATATCTAACAAAAATGTAAAATCCTTTGCTCATTTCAACAACATTCACTAGACATTTCAATACCTAGTTGATGTTGGTCTAGTAATCAATGCTATTGCTATATTTTTTTACGTGTAGACACCTTCATGACTTCTTAAAATTCTACAAATTTCTTGTAAATCTCTCGAATCCATTAGTTTCCCTGTAGAAATCATGCCTTCTGCAAGTGAAGAAAAGACCCAGTCGACAAAAACCACTGCATTCCTTAAATCCCGATAGCTCCATAATCTTCTCCGATCTAGTATAAAGAACTGGATACACCTCTCAACGTTTAGGTTCAATGGATGTCAAATCCCTGAAGCCACACATTGGTCTTGTCGACAACTTCTCAACTTAGCATCAACTTGAGTCCTTTTAGTTTCCTGAAGACTGATAGTCCACTAGGGAGGTGGTTCGCTTGGAAAATCCTTGGCACAATGATACAATCACAAATGAAAAGTCCAAAAAATGGTTACCTCGCTAAGGAGATTCACATACCCTCACCCCTATCCAACAACAACACCATTATCCCACAATGAGTTAGAGTTGTAAGGAGCAACAAATTAAAAGCATATGGGATCAATGCTCATAGCATGCGGGCTCAAGAGTCTTGTCTCTTCACATTAATGTTCATATGTTTGAAGGAGTGGGCGGGATTACAAGCCATGTGACAGATTATGAGTCCATTGGTATTCGCCATATGACAACTTACCAGCATCAAATATGTCTTAATATTGTGCATTGATTAAGGGATTGATTGGCGAGTTGATATACCATTAACCATAAGCTCCTCGTCCTTTTGATTTGAGCCAACATTTGCCCACTAGTATGCTTCTTTATTGTGTTCACCCAAAACATTAGTATTTAATATAGGAAAAGAAGCCTCCTATTGTTTACTTCAATCTAGGATTGAAATTAAAGAGTTGTCTCCAAACTTTGAATTTTTTACCATGTGATTGATAATAACCCTGAAGTCTCCTATCACTTTGATCAATTGCATGACCATGGCTTTGCAATTTTGAGTCCTTGCCACATAGCATTTTACCATGTGATTGATAATAACCCTGGAGTCTCCTATCACTTTGATCGATTGCATGCCCATGACTTTGCAATTTTGAGTCCTTGCCACATAACATATGCATATGCCCGATACTTAACCCTCGAGCAAAATAAGCTTCAGCAATCTAATATTACTATAGACATAATCTAATATTACTATATAATAGGCTTTCAGCTCAAAAATTTATGTCTACTACTATGGTTTCTCCCCTTAAAAAAGAACATTTCTACCTCTAGGTGTCCTTCAAAAATAATGTACAATCATATATATTGCCAAGGTTGGATTTCCAAAATTAAAATAAAAAAAAATAAATGTTTATTTTCAAAATTTTCAACCACACATTGTAATATTACTTTCAAACCCAATAAAAAATGGCAGAGAATGGTCATTAAATAATGTTAAGAGGTTACATCAGACACCCGGGACAAAAGCTTAATCCAAGTATTATATAGCCTGGATGGATCTGAAGGGAAGGGGCAGACCATCTGCTCTACTTCTATGCTCTTCCTTTATATGTACGTGTATCTATGAAATGGTGGACTGAATATAAACTAGCACACAGCCCCCTAGTTAGCGGCTGGTGAACGCCGAAAGACAGAATGAGGTAGAGAATGAGAAATTAAATGCACTGATAACTGAGGCAGATAATGAAACTCTTGAACAATTAAAGAATTCCAAAAGTTAATCATTTAAAGTGGCAATCATACCATGTTACAGTAATTTCTTAATATGATTAGGTAAATGTTAAAAAGTAAATAGGTTAACGGATGTATTTATAAATGCAAAGAAGTTATCAACAATAAATCTGACTCATCGATTTTGGAGGACGACTAAGAATATGACAGCATCTTCAATGCATAACCATCAGATTAGAATTTAAAATTAAAATATCATTAATTGTGCCCATCTCCAATAGTTATAAGCCTTTAGACATAAATATAGACTTTCCAGAAATACACCTAAGACCGGACTAACCCAACAGCAACCGTACAAAAGGCTTATTGCACCAAGAGGCTGAGAGAAACCAAATAATTCTTAGACTTGATGGTGCCAAGGCGAGCAGACAGTTACCTCTACATTCATGCTCTTCATTTGTATGACGACGTAGGCAGACAGTCATCTCTACATACATGCTCTTCATGTGTATGTGTTTTATGAATTGGTGGATTGAACAGGACATTACAAAGAGACTTGACAGATGTGCACATGCACAGCAAAGTTCGCAAGAAAAATATAAAGATAAGTTTCAATGAGGCCCAAATCCCACTAAAACTCATTCACCCAAACAATATCTCAAACTCAGCATTACTAAATCGGATCTATCTAACCTCAAAGACGCTCTACAATCTAAATTTAAAGAGGCTTAACATAAATGTACCGCACACTAAAGTATCCTGGAGTATGATTTGCACTTTCAATATTCAAAAAACTCAGGACAAGTTCCATTTTAGACCGAACCCCAGATTTGCACTTCAAGATTCAAAAACACTCAAGGATAAGTCCCATTTTATACCGAACCCCATTAATAACTATCTCAAAAGACCGTTATTAAGTCTCGAAATCAGCCAGCCATACTACAGCAAATGCATCTAAACCGAAAGTTTGATTTGCACATCGAACAACTTAAAGTTGTTGAAAGAAAAGTTCAGATAAACCAACATAATATAGAGGAGAATCTATAGAATAGATAGAAACAAGTTTAATCATCAAGCTAGTGCAAACTAAAGGGCTCTGCAACAACATCAATGATCATCAAGCCAGTCCAAACTAAAGGACTCTGGAACAACATTAATGATGAGATTATGAATGGTAGATGCTTTGATGGACAACCACGCTCCTAGAGACTCCTTGTCGCTCTCAGAGATGATTACACGTTTTAAAGATCTTAGTTTGACAGTAGGCATCTTCTTCGATCCTGAGCACTCCCTCATGTCCAACGTCTTTAAATTTGATAGTTGAACAAATTCCGTGGGAAGGTCCTGCAAACACCTGCTCATTGAAATATCAACATATTCTAGTCGGCCAAGTTTGCAAATGGAAGGTGGCAACCTTGACAAGCTTGGACATGCAGACAATCTCAACACTCTAAGTGAGCTTAACCATCCCAAGTCATCAGGTAAGTTTTGGATGAGATGGCAATTAGTGACAGACAACTTCTGGAGGGAAGTTAAGTTGCACAGTTTGACTGGTAGTTCCCTCAAATCACTGCAGTGATCAAAATTAATTTCCAACATGTTTGGAAAGTTCAGGGCTTCAGGTTCCTTATCCAGCAGAGTGATATTTCCAAGGCCCTCACATAGACATACAGACAGCTTTTCCAACCTTTCCCAGGATCTACAGTTCTTGTAAAGAGGAGGAGGCACAATCAACTTATTAAGAAACACAGACCTAATCTGAACAGGCGAAGGAAAGCTTGGCAGCCCACTAAGTATTGCACGCTTAGAACCGTAATTGTATATTATAATAACCTTTAATTTTGGCATACTCTGTAAAAATGTTGGAAGACAATATTGACTTGCGGCAAAGAATAAAGTCAAAGCTTCCACTTCAGGAAAATCTATTTGACACCAATCTTGCTCTTCCATTTCACCTGCCAAATCCCAAAATGTAAAAATCAAAATTACATGCTGAAAAAAATGCTTATCAAACTCCTTAATAAGTTTGGAATACTAGTAAATTGAAGTTGTAAAAATGCTTATTAAACAGTTTGGAAAAGTAGTAAGTCGAACTAGTAATTATTCGATGTTTAGGCAGGGAAAGAACGCAAATTTCATGAGAAGCCCAACCTGTATTAATTGAAACAAACTGAGCACCAGATGACTGATCTTTCAGAGTACTTTGCCATTTTGTGGAAATTTTGGCCTCCTTGCGAGGCATGAAAAGCCTCTTACTATTACTATCCTGGCTTGACAGATGGAAGGCTAAATCCCGCATTACATCATGCTGAGAAAAGGAAAGCTCAGAGGCACAGCTATATTTGATGGCCACACTCCTAACACATTAAACCTTGTTATATTAGCCAATGCAATAATGGTGAACTCAAGGGTCCCCTTCTATCTCTAGTTTTGATACTAATACATCATTTTATCTTACCCTCCTGGTTTCTAATTCTTTTAGAAATCATGTAAATAAACTCTAGCCTTGAATTTCTTTCTGGTATACATTTTAACATATGGTAGTAAGTGTGAACTTTTCTGCAAAGTGCATGCTCTATCCTAGTATAAGGATGCCACAAGCACAAGAATTTAAGTTGAAAAACAAATAAAGCCGTGGAAGCAATCATGAACGGATGCAAATGGAAACAAGTTTTATACCCTTCATAGCCTGTGAGATTCATGAGATTTCGACTTGCAAGTTCTAACAAGACGTCAAAAGCTTCCTTCCATTCCATCCCGCGGACATATACCCAAATGTCCAATAATGAATCTACGCCGAACTTTCTACCTTTCGGAAATGCCCCCAAGTCTAAAAAGCACTGCTTCTCTTTAGGATCGAGGATATCTATACTTGTTTTCAAACGACTAAGAAGACCATCTTTGTGATCTTTCGAAATAAGTTCAGCTCTGGAAAGCTTCTCCTTGCAAAGTTCCCAACCTGGCTGGGTTTTACTGTGCAAAGAACTTCCAATAACCTTGAGGGCAAGTGGTAAACCCTTACACTCTGCTGCAACCTACAGAGCTAGTACCAGTTAAACTTTTTCTGCATAAACCGTGACTTGCAACTTTTGCTGGAGGTCTATTAAACAATCATTTTTAAGTTGCAAATTTGAATATCGATTGCAAAATTAGGGTTAGGATCTAGTTAAGATACATGAGATTATGAATGGTATGTCTAATTCATACCTGTTTAACAAGATCCTCTTCTTCTGTTGTTGGGATCGAAGGTTGACCAAAGGCCCAGAAGCAGAAAAGTGGCAGGGCGTCGTTGACCTCCAACATAGGCATATTGTAAAGACGAGAATCGCTTCTTTTTAGAATATTGAAATTCTCTCTGGTTGTGACAACGGTTTTGTATCCCTTTGCTTCAAACAGCAAGTCTTTCAGATGTGATGCAGACCAAACATCATCCAAAACCACCAAAGTGGGCCGATCTGTCCCTTCTGCAATTCGCTTAAGATTATTCTGCAGTTGATTGCGTGCATCCTCTATGCTCCGGAAATGAGGTCTACGGCCACCAATTATACGATCCCACATAGTCTCTAAAATCTCTAAAAGGCCGTTTTCATTTCGATGAAGCTGTGAGACGGTAATGAAATGTATATTCTTTTGGAAGAAAGCTGGAGATTACAAAGAGAATAAACCTTACAAACTAAGATCATGAGGACATAAAATGGAACAATTTTTTAAAAATAGTGTAATTGCTGTTACCTTCGACTTGGGGATCTCTGCAAAGCGCTGATGCAAGAGTGGTTTTTCCGCTCCCACCCATCCCTGTTATTCCAACGATATTAACATCACTCTTCATGAGAATTTGTTTGACATCATTGATAGGTTTATCCAAACCCTCAAGCTTTTTTGGCATATCCGGGACTTGGGAATTGAAGCTGTTGGATTGTCGAGCGGCTGTAGCTCCATGTATCCCATCAACGGGGGTCTGAGATAGCTGAGTCGGGTTGATGTTTTGAAGGATGAGACGTTCCATTAGTTCGAATCGCCGGCCAAGATTCCTGATTTCTACCATTACTTTCTGCAAATCAAGGGCGAGGTTGGGCGGGCCTTGAATATCGATGAAATCCTTGATTTCCTCGTTGAACTCTATTATTTTATTTCCGTAGTCGTACATTCCTATTATATCAAGTCTGTGTATTTGGTCTGATCTTCGCACAAGATCACGGGCACACTGCAGTACGGCTTGAAAATCTTTGAACTGCTCACTTCTGTGGGCTGATAGATCTGATAAATCTGGGTAGGAAGTTGTCTCTATATATTCATCAATGATAGGCTTTAGTAACGAGACAGTTTTCTCCAGTTTTTCGCGCCATGTTTCACTGGAAATTATGGGGTCAGAGACTCCTCCCAGCTGCTTTAATCCTTTCTCCATAGCTACTTGAATGGCTGCACCAAGGGCTGCACCATTAAAGAGAGCCAGAGCCATACTCGATTCCAGAAATGGATACAATTCGAGAAGCGTTAGAGATGGAAGTCCCAATTCACTCGCGACTATACAATTTCGGTCTGTCTCTCAACAACAAAATTACAGGGGCAGCAAACTTGCATAAGAAATCAATAACTACAGGGATAAGAAGGTAGCTGGGAATGGATGGGATGAAGGCTAGCTTCGCAGAAGGGTAGAATGCGCGTTTTGGCCCCTCACCTGAACTTTCGTTAGTCATTATTATATTGGTAAACTGGTTAGAATGTCCTGGGTTATGTTTGGAATCAATTCAACTAAAATAGCTATGCTATAACTTTGAAGATACCTTCTTTCCACATACATTCTTTTCGGATGAAAAAATTGCAGAATCTATCTCTCATCATTTAAATTTTTTACTCCTCTACATTATGGTATCTTTATTATACTTGCAGAATCTCTCTCTCATCATTTAAATTATTTACTCCTCTCTTTGGAGGCAGGATATATAGCAGTCAAAGATCATTGAATTTAACTAAATTTTTCTCAATCTCTATAATGTTCAAACACAAATTCTTGATTAAATTGAATTTTTGAAAATTAAAAAAAAAAAAAAAATGAAATTTCAAAAATGATTATTTCTAAATTTTAATTGGTGGAAACCATTGATGGACTAAATTTCCCTGCCAAAACGTGACATTTGAAAAAAAAAAAAAAAATGACACGTACTACTTACTCATTACTTATCTCAGTCTCTGACTGCTCTGACATGAACGTGTTTAAAGCTATGAGCTGCTATGTCATTCTCATGGCATTTAGATGTTGCGGCCGCCAAATTTACCATTTTTCCAATTCTGTCGGGTTCCCAAGCTCTGCGTGCCATTACTAATTTAATTTGGTTTCACGAAAACAAAACCAAGCAAAAATTACAATTTTTCCAATGTTGTCAGGTTCCCAAGCTCTACGTGGGATTACTATTTTGGTTTCACCAAAACAAAACTAAGTAAAAAAAATATTTGGTTGTTTCTCTGTTTTGTTGGAATTCAGAAGTAAATTGAAAAAGAAAAGATTTAATTTCCTTTTTTGGCTATTTCTTTTATTTAAGTTCTTGTATTAGATTTAATTAGATCAGCTTAGCAAATAAAATAGAAAATTGGGGAAGAAACCAGTTTATTATAATGCCGTTAGGTATATTATAATCTCTTTGAAGTCCACAACGCGTTAGGTATATTGTAATCGATTGGAAGGCTACAACGCGTTTGACTTTTAAAAGTTCAAAAAAATTAATATATAAGTTTAATTTTGGAGTTGAGAAATTAATAATTTTTCATTATAATTGAAAAACAATTATCTAGAATTTTATTGCCATGGATAGATGATAGATAGATAATATGACTTTGACGTGATTAATTTAATAAAAATAAGTTAATGCTTTGTCAGGCCATTAATTCTTTAAGCAGACATGGATTCTCACGCTAATGGACTAGCTACCCGTTGGAACCCTATTGTCTCTAACTAAATCCTAATATCCACGCTAAACACATATCCAGACGCTCTGCTATTTTAGTCTGGCGAATTCAGCGTTTTATAGCTTGTCCTTCACCATTAATTAACCGTCCGACAAAATTTGGAATTGACACGTTTTCAAGATTTGTGCTGAGATAATCAAAAATAAGGTCAAAACGTTGGCTTTGTTATGTAACTTACGTCAACTAAAACGAAAAAAAATAGCTCCGACATGGCCAAAATTAGATCCATTATAAAAAAAAATCTTGAAATTACTTACGTTTCAGGCTCCCAATTCAATCTGTGCTAACCAGACCGTGAATTTGACTATGAAAACATTGACCGGTATTTGGCATGGCAATGTATTTTGCATGTGGCATGGCGATGTATTTTACATTGGGCATGAAGTATAAAAATACGAGAAACAACTAAGCTGAAATTTTCCGTTCTTTTGCTGCATTTCACCTCAGAAACAGCATTTTCGTTCATTTACTTACAGTAAGATTCCATTCCCTCTTTAACCTGTATATATGCAGTAGATTAAAGGAAGAGTAGACTTGTTTTTAAAGTTCAAGACTTTCAGTCAGTGCTTATATTGCTTATTTTGAGCTTTACTATGCGGTAGGTTTCAAAAGTTCGCACCAAGAGTCTATCCTAAATTAACAAACAGTGAATATGATTACCATTTGATAGGGTTTTAAACCCCATAATTATCAAATTATTTATATTTTTTCATTTTCATGCATCTCATTTTTTTTAAAGTTTGATAGATTTATTTTTATTAAAGGAAATACCTCCTATCTCATCTTCCTTTTAGAAACAAGCCTCTCTCCTATTGAGAGCACGACTATGACTAAATACTTAATATATAAGAACAAGTTAAACAACATGGAAGACAAGAGGCTTCTTAAAATTGCTTCAAAATTTAGTAGTAACTACCATCCACTCAAGCTAGGATG
>SNQJ01S0005198.1:161898-186397 GCA_010110895.2 Picea sitchensis
TGTTCAAAACCGCAGAGATACAATTTCAAAACCACAAAGATCTAGTATGCCCTTTCCAAACTGCAGAGAAATATATACTTATAATGTATTAATGAAATACATTAATGTTTTGTATTAATGTATTTAAAAAAATAATTACAACGTAATTAAAATATTTGAACACACTTCTATATTTAATATTTTAAATAATTTTCATTTATAAATATATATGTTAATCTTTTTCATAGTAAAGAAAATTAATTCTAGTGTACTTAAATTATTTGAACATATTTCTATATTTAGTATTTTTAACTTTTATAATAATATTTTATTAACTTAATATTATGTTTTGATTAATTATATATTTAATTTATTCATATAATAGTAATAAAAACTATGTACATTAAAGTTAGAAAAGCTCATCATTAAATATATTAAAACTATACTTCTTATTTTAAAGTTTAGGTATTAGGAGTATTTTGTGTGGGTTTTTCATGCTGTTGAATCCATTTATGAGTTCAAAAATACAATTTAAATAATAGAAAATGGTGATTTCACCAAGAACTGTTTTGCCTGATTTCAATAAAAAAGTTTAAAAAAAATAAAAAAAATTAGACAACACTAATTAAAAAATCTAAAATATAAAAGATAGTGGATATTTGTTTAATTGTTAGTGAATGTGAATTTTTTATATTATAATAAATAATCATTAAATGTATAAAAAATTATATTTAATATAAGAAAAAATAATTAAACTAAATAAATTAAAAGCTGATAANTAAAATATAAAAGATAGTGGATATTTGTTTAATTGTTAGTGAATGTGAATTTTTTATATTATAATAAATAATCATTAAATGTATAAAAAATTATATTTAATATAAGAAAAAATAATTAAACTAAATAAATTAAAAGCTGATAAATTTCATTATTTTTTATCAAATTTAATAAAAAATTAACTAAAAGTTAAATTTCCATTTTATTAATAAAAAAATTGATTATAAAATTTTATCCATTTTTTTAAAAAGGTTGAAATTAAAATAAAAAATCAAAGTGGAATTTTGTTTTTCCCTCTAAAAATAAACTCACACTGAAAATTAAATTTATTCATTTTTTTAACTCACTCAGAGTTAAATAATTATATGAATAATTCAATTTAAAATTTACACAATATTAAAGCTTACTAGAATTTCGTAATCTTCTACATTTTGGCTTTTGATACATTTTACAAAGGATAATGAGTCCTTTAAAAAATAGTTTGTATTTTCATAGGGAAGGATGTGTAACTTAGGAAGAAATTTTTCCATATAGTCAGTCAAAGATCCTATCATGTTTACCGTCGGTATTAAGGGAACACCATCTTTATGAATCTTGGGTGCACCATATATCCAACATTCTTTCGAATGAAATTCTTCTTAATTGAGTCATCAAGGGATGAAAACTTGTAGACACTACACACATTATTTTGTTCAATGATCTTTGTTTATTACTTTATATCTTCTACATGTGAGGTGCTCCATCAATTTTATAGTGCTCCATCAATTTTATAGTAATCTACTTCATCCATTATGATAGTAGTGTTCCTCTTGTTAGCCTTGAGTATATTGATGTTTTTATTATTTCTCAAATCTCATGGAGATTTTCTCTCATCCTTAAACAAGTTATTTTTTGGTGGTTTAGAGGATCTTAGCACTACCACACATTCCTGCCTAATCACTTTAACATTTTCTATTTTTTTGGATTTGAGGGGAGATTCAATGTTGCACACCAACTCTTCCACAAGTATTTTGTTTGGGACTACTAGAAAAATAAACCTTTTCTCTAAAATATTGTGTATTAGTGTGTTCAACATGACGTTTGATAAATTCACCACAATGTTCTACTTATTCTTTGGCAATCTCACTTATATGATACTATTCTGCAACATGTGTAATATGGTTGTTCTACAAGTTGTTTATGAGAAATCAAATATAATTTTGTTGTGTTTCTAGAGGTTGTGGTTTCAAAGAGCAATGAACCATGTTCACCTGGAATGGATAGATCACCCCATTCCCAAGTATCATGTGTCAAGTTAAAACTTGTCTAAATGTGAAATTTGTTATCTTACTCTAGTTGAATTTCATGTTTTTATACTAAAACAAATATTATAAACGTGTATGCAGTTCGGTTCATTATTCAAAAAGTCGTCAACGCCGCCATTATACAATTCACCACTACCCACATTTTTCCCTTCATTTGTCCCAGGCTATAGGGAAAGTCTGGTCCTTGGCGACCCTACCCAAGCTCTTAATATACTATTCCCACCTAGGGTATTTCCATCCCTTATACAACCCGTGTGGTTTTATCACCACCCACCCCCACCACCTCTTCCATCCCATCCATCCATAGTGGTTGCACCCATATGCCACCCATCAGTCCTCCCTATTACAACCCACACCATTTCATCCATTGTGGTTGCACCACTTTTCCCTCATTCATCCCTTTGTCCATCATCTGATGTGGATATTGTAATCAATGTGACAACARATGTTGCCTCAGATCATCTTGTACAACCGAGTGCTCCACCTRCTATCGAATCTTCGTCATTGCATGAGTTATTCAATGTGAGATCATTCATTGATGATTTTATTTATGTATCATGTATGGAATTTATTTTAAGCATTTTTTTATTAAATTTCATGCTTTGATTCTTGTAACTGCTGCAGAGTAGCATAACATAGATATTAGGATCATGGAGGAGGGAAACACCCTCGTGACTAATAGTATCATTTGAGATGGGTTTTCTTGGATTGAATTATAAAGTATCATTTTGTAAGTGTGTTAATTCATTGTGGGAAAAAAAACTTATAAGAATTTTGTTTCTTTGTCTAGTCTTGTGAAAGACAAACCACACCTAAACACAAAAAGACTCTAGCTTCTGCTTCGAGTAAGAGGAGAAAAATCAACTTTTGTGATGCACCTAATATTGGTGAAGGTGGCATTGGTCAATGAGTGCCCTTTTGTATCTAGGGAACCATATTCCATTCTTCCATGTTTAGGCACAAGGTTCCATTTTGTATATTGGGCATAAGGTGTCATTTTGTATATTGGAAACGATGTTCCATTTAGTAAAAAAAATATAGTTGTGTCGATTTTGATTATATATATATATATATATATATCATGACACCGCTTCTATGAATATAAGTGTTTTTTTATTCGATGTTGATGAATGATTATGATTTACCCCTATATATTTGAAAACACAATAAGTATTAGCGCATCTAATTAATATCATCATGTTAATCGATTGTCCATTGGGTCGCCCAACTTGGACACAAGACATTAGTTGGTAGATGTTAAACCAATTATGGTAGAAATCATTTTGTAGCTTGATGCAATTTCCATCTTGTATGTGTAACATTGAATGCCACTATTGAAAGGTGGAGAAATCCTATTATGTATGCTGATTTGGTTAATATAAATGATTATTTTTATTAGGTATTATCATGTGTGTGTGTGTGTGAAGTGTTTGAATGTAGAAATTTCATTGTTATTACTAACATATAACATTAGTTCTATTATCAATGGTATTATTGTATACCTTTGTTCAAATCATGGAAATATTTTATGTCACATTTCAATGGCAATAATGTTGATGTATTTGGAGAAAATTCAAGAATTATGGATTTAAGGGACAAAAAAACTACCCCTTAAATTATATGTAATGCATGCACCACTACTTGTGTACACTTTCACTTGATGATGATGTTATTCAAGGCGCATAAATTCCTTAATCCTATTAAGTTGCACATATGTTCAATGTCATATTCCTAAAATAGGCCTAAATGAAACCTAATTTAGGTGCCTTGTTGGATTCTTTAAGTCACCTATCCTAGGTTGAGTCCTTTTGCATCGTTTATTCAAGGTATTGAAATCCTTAAAACTTGATTAATTCAAAACATTAAATCCATCATACAAATATACTTAGTCATTAGGGTGGTTGGGTAAGGCTTACTGTGTATTATTATTATTGTTGATGGTATACTTAAGAGACAAAACCACATGAAATCCCAAATTATCCCACATAATTATTTTGGCCAAACAATGATACCGAATCATTCAAATTGGAAATAATTCTATAGTTCTATGTGAAAGATTCTCCCATAACCAACTCTAGAGTGGGAACTATCCTATAACTAGGCCACTTGGGGGTGTTTAAGCAATCTAATTGCATACATGTGTATTCCACACTACAATACAACCCTATTGGTTGTGTTTCTACATAGTGGATCAACATGTATAGGAAGTTACATTTGGTGTTACCACTTTTCAAATGTATTTTGTTTGACATTTAAACTAATTTCCTTTCAACATGGTTCTCCTCTTCTATTTTATACAAGTGATGCATTTGATCACATACTCATTTTACAAGGACCCGCCCTTCAACTTACCTACCTTCATTTACTCCAAATTAGTGATATTTGGATTCACCATAAGTAGGTAGAATGAGAGGTCCCAAGTATGAATGATAGGCTTCTATCTCTTGTATACAATCTTAGATTATCCCTCGTCATTTTTGGTAATATTGGGATTTTAGGAATGTGACTTGTGTTCATAGAAAGCCTTAGACATGGTGAAACCGATGAACAAACAAGAAATAACCAATGCTCAACATGTTTGTGAACATGACTAATGAAATACCCAATCATGAGCTTCAATTAAGCAATGTACTACTTGTTAAAATTAACTATTTACTTCTTTATATTGTTAATACATAAAATAACATAATAAGCTTGTGTATGAGAAATGTGATGTTTGATGTACAATTTCAACAATTTCGAGTTCTCAAGTGAATTATGCATATTTGAGAATTGTTTGTTTTGTTTTATCCATTTCTTATTTCTCTTGCAAATATTTGATGTATGAATGGCTTTAAATCTAGATTTCTTCCTCACTCACAAATATGTAATACAAACTTATACTAGAAAATGTAAAGAGGATAGAAAAAAAAGAAGTAAATAGTGATGAGAACAACCAATACTCTATAATCAATATCCCAAGCTTTCATATTTTCCATAGACAAGCTTATGAATGGAAAGTTCCTTGTAAAAACATAAACTCAATCTTGAAGAAGAAACTCCATGAGATTACTTTGATGGAGTCTTTGAAGGCATCACATCCAGAGGAGGGGATGGAGAATTATTTTCCTCTCCACAAATCACATACATTATCTATGAATAGGACATGCCACTAACAACTATATAGTTAACTTTTGACTCTCAAACTAGTTCTCATTTTATCCTTGGTAAAAAAATGTCTCACAAACTCAAATATTATGGGAAACTCTCTTTTAATCACAAGAATTTGCAATTAGTTTTCTCTCATCTCTCACGGAAATTGATCTATAAAAATATATGAATACTTGTAACTTTTTGGCCTCTATAAAAAGCTACAAATACTTGTAACTTTTTGTAGGAACATCTTACTTCTTCTTATCTTCATGAAACTTGATTTTAACTTTTTTACCTTTTCAGAGATGTTGAGAAATTAAAAGGCTTACTTGTAACTTTTTGGCCTTTACCTCTTTTTGTTGGGAATCTTTTGGGATATTTATAGAAATGTATTAGAGCAAGACACTCTAGATGGATGTATTATGCTTTCTATTTTATTTTTATTTTTATTTTTTTTAATATGAAAACTGAATTATTATTATGTATAAGGCTTTTTTTAGGGAGACTGAAACACTTCACGATATCTAGCACTGTAATTTTGTTATATTTAATAAAATCACTTGACATTTTTGGAAAAAAAGAAAAAGGACAATCATTCCTTTTATTAATTTTTTTTTTTTAAGTAAAAAATGGTGTTTCCTATTACTGTGTTATTATAGTACAAAAATGCTACAAGTTATCAGTGTGTCATTTGTTTTGCCAAATTAGCGGAAACCAGAACAGGTGGAAAACCGTGATAATTTTAGTCCAAAGTGATATCTGACATCTGCCCTGCCAAACAGAAACCAGAGCAAATGGCGGATTCAAGTTCTTACAGAGATGTTCTAGAAGCCTAAGACAATCTAACAACTCCGAAAATAAAACAAAATTGTATAGTTGTATCGTCCCAGTACAAAGATCTGGGCAAGAATTGTACAAGGAACCCATTACAAAGACCCATAAATTAACCATTAGCACCTGGGGGTATGTCGTCCGAAGATCCGGTGAGTGGGTTGTCCCTGGGCTGGAGCACGAAAGGCTTCGCGCATGTCGGGCAGCGCTAGTTAGCAAGTGCATTTGAGAATGCGTCATACAACATGTCAATCCGCTGACTCATGAGGGTGTCCCGGTGGAGATGGTCCACCATTTGGCTCCTCAACTCAAAGATGAGCTCTAGCTGCTCTGGGCTGAAGAGAGGAGGCGGAGCAAGGAAGGATTCAGGGATTGAAAAGAGTGGTGGAGGCGCCAAGACTGGGTGCCCCCCCCGCACGGTGCCCCTGTTCTCTAGCCCAAAGCCAATGTCCTCCACCTTGGCTATCTCCGTTGCTTCCTTGCCTTTGTTGTTGGTGTCCTAGGCTAAAACACTTGAGTCCAAGTGGAGGAATTCCAATTCCCCTGGGAATTCCTCCTCAATGACACTGGTGGCTCCTTCCATGGCAACCTAGGCGCTAATACTCATTGTGTTGTGGTTGGGGAACTGCAAGTCATCTGGAACTGTGAAGAGGAGGGATTCTGGAGGAACCTGGATGGGTTCCTCTAGAATCACCTCCTCAACATAAGCCATCGGTGGAGTCCTTGGCCTCTCCGTGCGCTGAGTCTGGGCTATGGACAGGGCTCGTTCTAGCTGTTGCACTCGTCTTTGTCGGACGACATAACTATACCAGGCTGGGCCACGCCTCGGCTTACCCCTCTCTCTCGGCATGGCTAGGCCAGGAGGGCTAGGAATTCTCTGTGTAGCAGCGAGGAAGACCCATTGCTCGTTGGTCCCTTTCTAAGAGCAAGCATAGTGGTAGAGCGTGAGGGAGAAGTAATGCCAACCAATGCCAAGCAGGAGAGTTAACCTTTGGGCTGACATGACTCTTGTACTCGCCCGAGCTCTGCAATTAAACCACAGTGCCGCCGGTATCCTAACTCGCGGGAGTTGTCCTCCCATCCTATGCGGACAATAATGGTCGTCCTTCATTCAAGACTGAAGTGAAGGGTGGTGACCTGCCATATTTATGGCTTGATGCCCGTGGAGGCTAAGTGTCCTCCCATTATTGTGTGGGCACCCCATTAGGGACTCCCTCTTATTATTTATTAATTACTATTGCAAAATAGTATTTACTAAATTTTTTAAATTGAATTATTCATATAATTATTGAACTAGGAGTGAGTTAAAAAATGTATAAATTTAATTTTCACTGTGAGTTTATTTTTAGAGGGAAAAACAAAATTCCACTTTGATTTTTTATTTTAATTTCAACCTTTTTAAAAATTTTAAAATGGATAAAATTTTATAATCAAAACTTTTATTAATTAAATGGAAATTTAACTTTTAGTTAATTTTTTATTAAATTTGATAAAAAAATAATAAAATTTATCCACTTTTAATTTACTTGGTTTAATTATTTTTTCTTATATTAAATATAATTATTTATACATTTAATGATTATTTATTATAATATAAAATATTCACATCCACTAACCATTAAATAAAGATTTACTATTTTTTAGATTTTTTAATGGGTTTGTTTAAATATTCATTTTTTTTTTAACTTTTTCATTGGAATCAAGTCAAACAAATCTTGAATTATACAAACTCAATCACTTAAATTTAGAGTTTTAACCATTTTTTTATATCAATAAAAATTAATCAAAAAATATACCCATAAAAACACCAAAAACTCTTATACTAATTATTTTTAATCAATCTATGACGATGCCATTTCACAAGACAAATCGGCAATTATTAATATCTAATGGAAATTCACTGGACCCCACGTTGTTGTCCGGGTCGACAATTATTAATATGATTGGAAATTGTTTCGGTGCGTGTTGACTGTATTGCACATGGAAGCAGATACGGAATGATTCACTGAAGTCTGCATTTTACACGCATATTGAAACTCTATTTAATTCCGAATCTGACAACTGTGCTGTGAGATAAGACCGTTCAAAGGCGAAATTCAACCACTGTCCATACGCCCTCTGTTACTATCCTTTTCGTTTTTAAAACCATCCGTGCTTCGAATCTCTTTCCGTGTCCCAGCGAGGAAGGCTCATACTCAGTGGGGATGAAGGCAAGTGGAAGACCGATGGACTTGTACGATCACTGGGAAATTACACAGTTTTGTCTGATATATTCAGAAAGTACTGGTAGGGGGAGACCATCCGAAGTTTCAAAGGAAAGTTCCCGATTTCCTTCAGAAAATTCTACCAACGATTTGAAAGTGAAATTAAGAAAGCCAATGCCGGAGTGACCGATCATCACATTTCCAATACTATGATGCTTCAACGAATCAAAACAACCCAGGTATGTCAGACATCCATTAATGAGACGCATGATGTTAATGTCAAACAGGGATGGGAGCCTTTGGAGGGAACGGTAAAACCACTGTTGCAGCGGCCCTAAGATTTCCACATTTTCTTTTTATGTGTATTCTACATGCTTCCATTTTATGTCCTTGTTACCTTAAGTTTGTAATGCTGGTTCTCTTTGTGAAGCTTTTTAGAGATGTAAACGGCGTTTCATAAAATTTAGAAGGCTTTTGTTTTCTCCAGTAGAGGTTAAATTTTCACAGTTTTTGGTCTAAGTTTATTGGACAGTCATCCCAGTTAAATTACTGTCCTTCCCAGCTAAATTTCACAATTTCTTTGGTCTAAGCTTTTTGGACAGTAATCCCAGTGGCATATAGAGTAACCAACTTGTGCGTTTGAACTGGGTACCTCCTGTGGACCAGAAAAACCCTGTAAACCAACTCAGCTCCCGGTAAAACCTGAGATTTTAAAGGTTATATGGATAAAATCATTGGTCGCACACAACCCACTGAATGAAAATCATAAGTTCAAAAAATATCGGCGAACTTCGGGGTTTTTGGATGATGTTTTGTCGACAACGAATCTAGAACCCCTGTTGAAGCACATGGATACAAGACAATCTTCACAGGCAGAGCGGATTTCGTACATATGGTACTCGTCGTTTGTATAAGATGCGTGTGTCGGAACTTGGAGGCCGCTAATGGCCTGTCACTTTTCTGGTTCTGGGCCTTGACTCAGATTTCGATTCCAATAAACAGTAAACGAGGGACTTGTTAAAGAGGTACGAATCAGACATACTATTCAGGATCTCATATATCTTACGGTTTCTCTATTCAGGATCTAATCATGTTACCAGAATATTAATTTTGCAATCAAGTTCTAACTAGGTCGCCCGTAGAAAAATGGAGATGATATATCCCATTTTTTTATTTTATCATATGCAACTATTGCACTGTAGAGAATTGGAGACGAAGTACAAAGCTAGTGAAAAAATATACGTTGTTACGAATGTCTGTTTCAGCATTATCAGATTTATTGGTGACAAAAACGTACATGGTTACAAAAATAATGTTGTTTCTTGCAGCCCTAAACCCTACAATAAAAGAATATGCAACAAATAAAGACTGTCCATATAGATCCTTTTCTTCAATCTAGTGTAACTTACAACAGATGATGCTCACTTCGTGATAAATAACAGTTGAGTGTGAATATATAGAGAGAGAGACTTAATTGTGAATATATGGAGAGATTTATTGTAGTGGTTTTTTTTTTCACTTTGCTGGTTAACTAGAGATTTTTAAGTAGAAATATGTGAAATAAAAAATAATAATTTATTTTAGATTTATTCATTTTTTTTTAAATAAGAACAAATTGTATTACCTTCAGAATCTCAGAGTTAGATACATGGCTATTATCCTCGTGAGCGGACTCCCAAGAATGGGCATGGCTATTATCCTCTGCATGGACTCCCAAGAATGGAAACCAGTGCATGCTTATCATATCCTTAAAAAGTTTGTCGTGAGGCTCAAAATGGGACTATTTAAATGTAAAGAAAAAGCCATCCTGCCATTCTATGACTGAAACATGCTTATTGACTGTTGGGACTGGAGAAGTTTTACAGGCCAATACCATAACCAGAAAGCAAAATTTGAACTCTGAACTAACTGTTGCTATCATTATTCACTGTTGGGACTGGAGAAGTTTTACAGGCCAAGACCATAACCAAAAAGCAAAATATTGACTGTTGGGACTGGAGAAGTCTCAACAGTAAATATTTTTGAACTCTGAACTAACTGTTGCTATCATTATTGACTGTTGGGACTGGAGAAGTCTTACAGGCCAAGACCATAACCAAAAAGCAAAATTTGAACTCTGAACTAACTATTGCTATCATCGACATGAGGAGGAACTCTGAACTAACTGTTGCACAACTGCGAGAGCATACTGGGCAAGGATGGGAGGGTTGTTGTCTGGATAAAGATTCCATGAGAGCCACTAGTTGTCGTTTCATACGCTCCTGCCTGTACCGGTGCTCTGCCATGTCCGAGCTCTACTTAATATTGTATAAATACATATGTTATCTAAGGCAATAGATATTTAATTTTGTGTGTACTCTCTCTCTCCTAAGATATTTAGTATATATCTAAAATTATGTATTAGTTTACATTATATGTAATGTTTTAAAAATAGATGTAAATTAGGAGATCTTTGACTATAAGAATTTTTTTTTTTGAAACTCTCATCACTCATGTTATCTTATATAGATGTGAAGTTTGGAGTTGCAATATTTTTAGAGGATGGTAGTGAAAGTTAGAGCAAATCCAAAAGTGTTTTATAATCTCAAAATTAAAGACAATACACCCTATCCTATCCTCCTCATAGAAGTGAGTATTTCCCCCATTAAGAGAACAACTATGACTAGGTACCTAATGTACAAGAACAAGATAAACAACATGAAAGACAACAAGATTGTTTCAAACTCTAGTCAAAACCACATGCACTTCAAGTGGGGTTGGGATAAAGATGTCAAATTTTCACTAAATCACTGGGGAATAAAGAAAGAGGTCACTCTGCATACTGCGATAAGGATTCATAGGATAAAATAAAATTAAGATACTATAAGGAGGTGCTCGACCCTAATATATAAAATCAAAAGTATCTCTTTGTTTTGACTATCTCAAATCTAAGAAAATCAACATTGCTAAAATAAGAACAAATTCTCATTAACTTTATATTGAAATAGGGCATTGAACAATTCCTAAAATGTCATAGGTTTNCTAAGTGTCCTCCCATTATTGTGTGGGCACCCCATTAGGGACTCCCTCTTATTATTTATTAATTACTATTGCAAAATAGTATTTACTAAATTTTTTAAATTGAATTATTCATATAATTATTGAACTAGGAGTGAGTTAAAAAATGTATAAATTTAATTTTCACTGTGAGTTTATTTTTAGAGGGAAAAACAAAATTCCACTTTGATTTTTTATTTTAATTTCAACCTTTTTAAAAATTTTAAAATGGATAAAATTTTATAATCAAAACTTTTATTAATTAAATGGAAATTTAACTTTTAGTTAATTTTTTATTAAATTTGATAAAAAAATAATAAAATTTATCCACTTTTAATTTACTTGGTTTAATTATTTTTTCTTATATTAAATATAATTATTTATACATTTAATGATTATTTATTATAATATAAAATATTCACATCCACTAACCATTAAATAAAGATTTACTATTTTTTAGATTTTTTAATGGGTTTGTTTAAATATTCATTTTTTTTTTAACTTTTTCATTGGAATCAAGTCAAACAAATCTTGAATTATACAAACTCAATCACTTAAATTTAGAGTTTTAACCATTTTTTTATATCAATAAAAATTAATCAAAAAATATACCCATAAAAACACCAAAAACTCTTATACTAATTATTTTTAATCAATCTATGACGATGCCATTTCACAAGACAAATCGGCAATTATTAATATCTAATGGAAATTCACTGGACCCCACGTTGTTGTCCGGGTCGACAATTATTAATATGATTGGAAATTGTTTCGGTGCGTGTTGACTGTATTGCACATGGAAGCAGATACGGAATGATTCACTGAAGTCTGCATTTTACACGCATATTGAAACTCTATTTAATTCCGAATCTGACAACTGTGCTGTGAGATAAGACCGTTCAAAGGCGAAATTCAACCACTGTCCATACGCCCTCTGTTACTATCCTTTTCGTTTTTAAAACCATCCGTGCTTCGAATCTCTTTCCGTGTCCCAGCGAGGAAGGCTCATACTCAGTGGGGATGAAGGCAAGTGGAAGACCGATGGACTTGTACGATCACTGGGAAATTACACAGTTTTGTCTGATATATTCAGAAAGTACTGGTAGGGGGAGACCATCCGAAGTTTCAAAGGAAAGTTCCCGATTTCCTTCAGAAAATTCTACCAACGATTTGAAAGTGAAATTAAGAAAGCCAATGCCGGAGTGACCGATCATCACATTTCCAATACTATGATGCTTCAACGAATCAAAACAACCCAGGTATGTCAGACATCCATTAATGAGACGCATGATGTTAATGTCAAACAGGGATGGGAGCCTTTGGAGGGAACGGTAAAACCACTGTTGCAGCGGCCCTAAGATTTCCACATTTTCTTTTTATGTGTATTCTACATGCTTCCATTTTATGTCCTTGTTACCTTAAGTTTGTAATGCTGGTTCTCTTTGTGAAGCTTTTTAGAGATGTAAACGGCGTTTCATAAAATTTAGAAGGCTTTTGTTTTCTCCAGTAGAGGTTAAATTTTCACAGTTTTTGGTCTAAGTTTATTGGACAGTCATCCCAGTTAAATTACTGTCCTTCCCAGCTAAATTTCACAATTTCTTTGGTCTAAGCTTTTTGGACAGTAATCCCAGTGGCATATAGAGTAACCAACTTGTGCGTTTGAACTGGGTACCTCCTGTGGACCAGAAAAACCCTGTAAACCAACTCAGCTCCCGGTAAAACCTGAGATTTTAAAGGTTATATGGATAAAATCATTGGTCGCACACAACCCACTGAATGAAAATCATAAGTTCAAAAAATATCGGCGAACTTCGGGGTTTTTGGATGATGTTTTGTCGACAACGAATCTAGAACCCCTGTTGAAGCACATGGATACAAGACAATCTTCACAGGCAGAGCGGATTTCGTACATATGGTACTCGTCGTTTGTATAAGATGCGTGTGTCGGAACTTGGAGGCCGCTAATGGCCTGTCACTTTTCTGGTTCTGGGCCTTGACTCAGATTTCGATTCCAATAAACAGTAAACGAGGGACTTGTTAAAGAGGTACGAATCAGACATACTATTCAGGATCTCATATATCTTACGGTTTCTCTATTCAGGATCTAATCATGTTACCAGAATATTAATTTTGCAATCAAGTTCTAACTAGGTCGCCCGTAGAAAAATGGAGATGATATATCCCATTTTTTTATTTTATCATATGCAACTATTGCACTGTAGAGAATTGGAGACGAAGTACAAAGCTAGTGAAAAAATATACGTTGTTACGAATGTCTGTTTCAGCATTATCAGATTTATTGGTGACAAAAACGTACATGGTTACAAAAATAATGTTGTTTCTTGCAGCCCTAAACCCTACAATAAAAGAATATGCAACAAATAAAGACTGTCCATATAGATCCTTTTCTTCAATTTAGTGTAACTTACAACAGATGATGCTCACTTCGTGATAAATAACAGTTGAGTGTGAATATATAGAGAGAGACTTAATTGTGAATATATGGAGAGATTTACTGCAGTGGTTTTTTTTTTCACTTTGCTGGTTAACTAGAGATTTTTAAGTAGAAATATGTGAAATAAAAAATAATAATTTATTTTAGATTTATTCATTTTTTTTTAAAATAAGAACAAATTGTATTACCTTCAGAATCTCAGAGTTAGATACATGGCTATTATCCTCTGCATGGACTCCCAAGAATGGAAACCAGTGCATGCTTATCATATCCTTAAAAAGTTTGTCGTGAGGCTCAAAATGGGACTATTTAAATGTAAAGAAAAAGTCATCCTGCCATTCTATGACTAAAACATGCTTATTGACTGTTGGGACTGGAGAAGTTTTACAGGCCAATACCATAACCAAAAAGCAAAATTTGAACTCTGAACTAACTGTTGCTATCATTATTCACTGTTGGGACTGGAGAAGTTTTACAGGCCAAGACCATAACCAAAAAGCAAAATATTGACTGTTGGGACTGGAGAAGTCCCAACAGTCAATATTTTTGAACTCTGAACTAACTGTTGCTATCATTATTGACTGTTGGGACTGGAGAAGTCTTACAGGCCAAGACCATAACCAAATAGCAAAATTTGAACTCTGAACTAACTATTGCTATCATCGACATGAGGAGGAACTCTGAACTAACTGTTGCACAACTGCGAGAGCATACTGGGCAAGGATGGGAGGGTTGTTGTCTGGATAAAGATTCCATGAGAGCCACTCGTTGTCGTTTCATACGCTCCTGCCTGTACCGGTGCTCTGCCATGTCCGAGCTCTACTTAATATTGTATAAATACATATGTTATCTAAGGCAATAGATATTTAATTTTGTGTGTACTCTCTCTCCTAAGATCTTCAATATGTCTAATTAGTATATATCTAAAATTATGTATTAGTTTACATTATATGTAATGTTTTAAAAATAGATGTAAATTAGGAGATCTTTGACTATAAGAAGAAATTATTTTTTGAAACTCTCATCACTCATGTTATCTTATATAGATGTGAAGTTTGGAGTTGCAATATTTTTAGAGGATGGTAGTGAAAGTTAGAGCAAATCCAAAAGTGTTTTATAATGTCAAAATTAAAGACAATACACCCTATCCTATCCTCCACATAGAAGTGAGTATTTCCCCCATTAAGAGAACAACTATGACTAGGTACCTAATGTACAAGAACAAGATAAACAACATGGAAGACAACAAGTTTCCTAAGATTGTTTCAAACTCTAGTCAAAACCACATGCACTTCAAGTGGGGTTGGGATAAAGATGTTAAATTTTCACTAAATCATTGGGGAATAAAGAAAGAGGTCACTCCTGATAAGGATTCATAGGATAAAATAAAATTAAGATACTATAAGGAGGTGCTCAACCCTAATATATAAAATCAAAAGTATCTCTTTGTTTTGACTATCTCAAATCTAAGAAAATCAACATTGCTAAAATAAGAACAAATTCTCATTAACTTTATATTGAAATAGGGCATTGAACAATTCCTAAAATGTCATAGGTTTGAAAGAATTTGTCATCTTTGTGATACTATGAGAGTTGAAAATGAAAAACAGTCCCTCTTAAAATGTTCTCCCTACACCCACATTAAATCATTCCTCTCAAAATGTTCTCCCTACACCCAAATTAAACCATAATTTCAAAATATTTGTTAGAATACCAACCTTCCTAACCTTTTAGGAATGCAATCAAAATTATGATAACTTATAAATACTTCTTTTGGAGAAACAAAATTCAAAATTCAAAAAAAAATAAATTATTTACCTTTTTTAAATCCAATAAACCAACTTTTGTTTCAATGAGTATTAACCACCATTATTGTTTTTTTTCTCGTGAAAAAAAAAGTAATTTTATTCATTTATGACAAAATTACATCAGTATATGCTTAGAGCATTCTTGTAGCTAGTAGCTCCAGTTTGTGATAACGATGATATTTCAAAAACCCGGTCCAAGTATATACAGTAAATAGATGGCCAGCGACCCAAAAACATTCCAAGCTATAAGAAGCCCATATGTCATCCTTGAGTATAAAAAATTTCTCAAATTATAACATTAATCCTCAAAATGTTGATATAGCAATTTCTATTAATCATATAGAGGTCCAAGGGTCATGAAGAAGTTCTGAGGAGCCATGTGGTCTCTTTTCCTAGAATTTCCACCATCCTTGGTCCAATTCTAGTCCAACTTTTGAGTGTCGGTCTGCTTCTTTGTTCCAAGTCCTGCAGACATGTGAAAAAGTGAAATGTAAGAAGGCCTCGAGGAGTCTTTTGATATCATCCAACAGTGGTTGTAGAGTGTAAGAGTGTAGAGATTGGATACCATTCAAGCATTTGATAACAAGCATATAGTCTCTATAGATGTTTATGTGAGAGATCCCTTTTTCTCTAACAAGAATTAATAACAGTTTTACTGCCATGAATTCGTTGAAATTATTTGTAGCATCCCCCAGATTTGCAACAAAGGAAGTGGAGGTGGAGACATTGGATTGAAGAATTTGTCCCACTACTCTGGTGGGGGGAGATCCTTGGGAGACTCCATCAAAGAAAGCCCAAGGGAAGGATGTTTCAATGATGGGAGCAGGGTGGGGGGGTTTTGGGGGGAGAGGGGTGATTTGTGGAAAATATTCCAAAATAGTAAAATAAGATAAAACACATCGGGAGGAGGGGGGTTCTATTCCATCAAAGATGGTGTGGTTCCTAACTAGCCAAATTCCCCAGGATGATATAAGAGGGAGAGATTTTATGGGAACTATATCTGGCAAGTCAAGGCAAGATTGCAAAGCTTGTTCTATTGAATCCCATGCCTGTTGAGAGGGATATCCAAGAGAAGAATGAAGATCATTCCAAACAACATGGGAGAAGGAGCAATGTAGAAAAATATGATGGTTTGTTTAAAGCTCTACGTGTGAGAAGGAGCCACATATTTTTATTTTATTTTGTTGGACACTTCATTTTCCAAAGAATCTTCCCCCACCAAGGGGATGGATCATTAATGTGCTCAAGGATCAGAGTTGAATATCCATGTTTGGGCGCATATCTCCCTAAGGGATTAAAACACCAAATTAAGGAAGCCCTTTGATTAAAGAGATGGACCATGAAGGAGGATAGGGAATTTGTGTATTACATCCAAGCTGGAGCATATGTTGCATCAAGACCATTCTCTTTCCAATTGAGCCAACGAGTAGTTCCTGTCAAGAAATCCTGTCGGGAGACTTGATGAAGATGATAGATTCCTTCACTGTTTAAAGCTTGAATAAGTGGCTCCGAGAGAATATGTTTCCCCTTGCACTCAATCCAGGGGTCTTTTCCTAATAATAAATTAGCACCATTACCAATTTTCTAGATAAGCCAGTCACCTATTAGCGGGAAAGCATTGAGAGTCACTTTGCAAACCATGGAACCATTTTTGGAGGATTTTTGTGGCCTATGATGAGCCCCCAAACATTTTTGGCTACCATATCTTGTGCAAGATGTGAATTTTTTCATCCCCCATCCCCCATAATATTTTGAAATTGAGATTCACTTCAAGGAGGCTAAAACTAGGGATTTTCTCTCTTTAGAGCCCGAACATAAGAAATGATATCAGAGTTTGCTGATTTTTCCAAGGATACGTTTTGGTACCCATGCCAGTGAGGTCTAGAAAATTGAGATAGCTTCCATAACCGATTTTACTAGTACTAGTCGTCCCGCTCTAGAAAGCCATTTGTTGTACCATGAGTGTAGTCTCTTTTCCACCTTTGCACACAACGATTGCCAATCCTTTTTGTTGTAGTTGTTCGCTTTGAAGGTGAAACCCAGATATTTCATATTGTCATTATTGATCTTGCCCCAAGTGCTAAGAATTCTTGAGATGTGTTGATTATGAAGATCCCTCATCCCCCAAGTATATAAAGAATATTTCTCCATATTGATTTGCATACATGTGGCAGTGCAAAAGTATTGGATGGTCTCCTTAAGCTTGGAAATGTAGGAGAGATTTCCTTCACATAATATGAGAATGTCATCAACAAAAAAGAGATGAGTCATAGTACAATTTATGTTGATCTTAATTAGTTGAGGCTTTCTACTACCACCAAAAATAGAAGTGGAGACAATGGACATCCTTGTTTAATGCCACGTCAAACCTTGAAGAAAGTGGTGGCCGAGCCATTTATAAGAAGCGAAAACGAGGTGGTTGAGATGCAATTCATAACCCGTGAAACAAAGGAGGGGGTGAAACCTAGGTGGAACGGGAGCAGTCTGATATAAATCCAGCGGACCCTGTCAAAATATTTTGAGATTCCACTCTATAAGTGATATCCCTTTGCCTCTACGTATGGATAGTGTGTAGACCTTCCTGGGAAATTCGAATTGCCTCGTGAATTTTCCTTCCCTATAGAAACCCAAATTGCTCTACAAATATATTATTGCTCAGATGGTCATTTATTTTGTGAGCAGTGATCTTGGATATAATTTTGTAAATATTGTTGCAGAGGGAGATGATTCTAAATTCATCAAATTTGATTGGATTGTCCACCTTTGGAATGAGTTCAATAGAAGTGACATTGAAGGGAGCATGTGTCTACCATGTAGTCTTGGTGTATTCCACTAGGTTCAGAAGATCTTCTCCAATGAACTCAAAGCATCCTATGTAGAACTCAATTGTGAATCCATCTGATCCCAAGATTTTATCCTTCTGAAAAATATGGAGTGTTTTCTTGAGTTCCTACATGGAGATCTCCTATGTAAGGCTATTATTATCCGATGGGCTTATGAACCTGAAGAAGAGACCTGCAACCCTTTAATAGAGTCAATATTGGACCTAGAGTCATCATTGAATAGGGATTCAAAATGTGTTATTCCTTCCTGAGCTATGTCCTCAAATGAAGAAGCTTTAGAGCCATCCAATCTGTCAATAAACCAATTTGTATTGGAAAGTTTCCTACCATTTGCAAAGTGGTGGAAGAATTTTGTGTTTTCATCCCCATCTTGTAGCCAGAGGGCTCTACTTCTCATTCTCCATTCCTTTTCTTTATTTAATAGGTTTTTCCTTCTGTTGAGGTCCAAGAGCTTGTACTCCTCTTTCATCTCAGTCGAGGGGGGCTCAGAAACTTCTTTTTTCCTGCTAGACCACCATCTTTTCTTCAATTTCAATTAGGGATCTAGCCCAGGCTTGCTTTCTCTCCTTATTCCAAGAGATGGATATCTCTTTTTCCTTGTTTATATTTGTCATAAATTGAATGGTTGGGGATTTTGGAAGGTGTGGATTGTAGGGGGGGCTGCCTTTGATCGCTTCAATATACGACTGTGATTTGAGCCATTGCGGATCGAATTTGAAGAGACTGGGGAGTTTTTGCTCTTCTCCAACATCTTGAAGCAATCTTCTCAACCAAACAACTTCACAAGTTGTTGCACACAGTGCTTTATATTCTGCCTTAGTGGATGACAAATATACAGTAGGTTGCTTCTTATTGCTCCATGAAACAATCTTGGATCCAATGCCAAAGGCATAACCTGTAGTAGATCTCCGATCATCCGGATTGCCAGCCGAGTCTGAATCTGAGTGACATGTCAAATCAACATCGAATGAAACAATATATTTAATACCATAATCAATTGTTCCTTTGAGATAGTTGAGTACCCCTTTCGCTGCATTCCAATGGATTTCTAGAGGTTTTTCCATGAACTGACTTAACACACTAACATAGTATGTTATGTCAGGTTTGGTTGTAGCGAGATAGTTCAAGATTCCCGCCATATGTCTATACACCATATCATTTACCTCCTTCAAACCATTGTCACAGTAAAGTTTTGTGTTCTGCTACATTGGAACATAAGAAACTTTACACTGATCCATTTTAAACTTCTTAAGTACTTCTCTGACATATTTACCTTGAGACACAAAGGTTTGACCAACATTTCTCCAAACTTCAAGACCTAGGCAGTAATGTAACTCACCAAGATATTTCATTCAAATACCTGTGGCATTTGCTTCTTAATTCCACTAATCATTTTTTCTTAATTTCCTGTAATAATTAAATCATTAACATATAAGGAAATCAATACAACATGCCCCTTTTCATCAAACTTAGTATACAGATTTGGATCACTTTTGCTCCTCATAAAACCTTGCTGAGGAAAGAAGGAATCTATCTTCTCATACCATGACCTAGGTGCATGTTTCAGTCCATACAATGTTTTCTTTAATTTACACACTAAATGTTCCTGACCACTTTTCACAAACCCCTCTGGTTGAGTAAGGTAAACCTCCTCCTTTAACTCACCATTCAAAAAAGCAGATTTTACATCTAATTGATGAATTTTCCAATGATACTTTGTAGCTAGTGAAATTAACATTCTTATCATGTTTAATTTAGCTACTGGTGCAAATGTTTATGCATAATCAATGCCCTCCTTCTGTGAATACCCTTTTGCCACCAATTTGGCTTTATATTTATCTATACTACCATCTGCTTTGAATTTAGGTTTGTATATCCATTTACATCCTATGGGATTTTTATCTTTAGGCAATTCAGTGAATTCCCAAGTTTTGTTTTTCATTATAGAATCATATTCTTCCTCCATTGGTTTTCTCCACTCTTCATGTTCATTAGCTTCATTAAAACTCATGGGTTCTATGACAATTGAAATATTACTCATCCAGGCATAATCTTTATATTTTTCTAGTAGATGAACCTGTCGTGAAGATCTTCTCAATTGGTTGGTGACTTCTTCTCCGTTTTGTGAAGATTCTTCTTCACTGTTGGATGTATCCATGTCACTGGGTGCCTTTTCCTGCTAGTGCTTCTCTTCTTTGACCTCTTCATCTTCAAGAAGTACATGCCATCCTTCATGACTGTTGTCTTCATTGTTTCCTTCTGCCTGTTCATGGAAAATTACATCTCTACTTGCAAACACTTTGTGAGTAGATGGATCAAACAGTTTATATGCTTTAAATTATGAATAGTACCCTATAAAAATACATTTGATAGCTTTAGCATCAAGCTTCTTCCTGTTCTCCTTTGGAATATGTGCAAAATCCTTACACCCAAATATCCTCAAATTATTAACTGTTGGTTTAGAATCATACAAGGCTTCGAAAGGAGTTTTATGATCAAGACACCTTGTTGGACTTCTATTCTTTAAATATATAACAGTGCTAATGGCCTCAGCCCAAAAATCATTTGAGAGATTCTTACCTTTCATCATACTTCGTGCACACTCCACCAAAGTTATGTTTTTCCTTTCTGCAACTTCGTTCTGTTGTGGAGTGTGGGGTATTGTAAATTGTTGTACTATTCCATGAGGCAATGCAATCTCCCTTGCAGCGACCTCAATAGTCAGGTTCACTCTCTCCTCTAGATTCGCAACAATCTCCCCAGGATGTAACGATTTGCAGCGTTGAAATTATCTCCGACGAACCTTCCTTCAAATGCTTCAGATGCAGGAAATTATCTCTTCACTCAAGCGCTTGGCTCTTCACTCAAGCGATCCGCTCTTCACGTCGGGTTCATCAACAACATTCAACGCTCGATGGATAAGTGCCCAAAGACCAAGCATGAGGCCCAAAGACCAAGCTTTGATACCAACTTGAAATAAGAAGAAATGAGATAGAACCGACTTCTCTCAGGCAAGACAACACCTAGATGCCATCAAGGCAAAGCAACATTGAGCATTTTATTAAATCAATTAAAGAGTACATAATATAGGAGGATAAACAATTTGGACGGTTGGAACCATTATTCGGTTTTCTCCATTATTAACTAATCATTATTTATAAGTAAACTCGTCGCTTTCCACCATTGGATCCAACCCCTTTGGGCTATAATTCCACTCAATTGTTGGAAACTTTAACCGTAAACTTTGTCGTGAAAAAATTAACTTATTTGAAAGATTTTATTTTAAACTCTAATTATTTAAATTTAAAAGAAACAGATAAAATAAAATTTAAAAAATAGTCATTAAAAAATTAAATTTGTCCACTTCTTAAGTCATTTCTATCTAACACATCACCATTTTTATTATGTTATTATTTCTAAAATCTTTTATAAATAACTATAACCATATCTAATTAATACCACGATATATAACAGCCTGAGTGGGCCTAATGGTTAAGAACATGTGTTTCCTCCTAAGAGGTCACATGTTCAAATCCAAAGGGGGGTAGAACCTCCATAGAGTTTTAACTTATGTTATATTTTATTAATATAAATATTAATTTGTATATTTAAAATTGAGATGTTTATATGATTAGTTTAGATCTAATTTAATTTTAAATTTATTGAACATTAAGAGGATTAATTTTTTTTTAAATGCATTTTTGTAAGAATTTTTTTTAATCATGCACCAACAATGGTGTTATGTTTATTGAAACATCCTGCACAAGCGATCAATTGGAATGCACTAGTTACAGCTATGAGGTGCATTTAATTTAACTAAACACATGTAATTTTCAGTTAGCCAATGTTCATGCCTTGTGCCCCGTATGGGAAATAGTTTGTCCCCTCAACCCTAACACAATGCTAAAGCAATCATGTATAATGTGGATTTCACGGTGCTTCTCAGTTTCCTAAACATATTGTTGATTGTGTAGTAATACTACATTGGCATACATGCTAGCATGTAAATGGGATGGTGCATCATTACACACACTATACATGAAGCATCCCATCATCCTAAATGCACCTAAGCACGCCAATTTTTGGTGCATTGTTAGATGCCCCATGAGTGGTGTGTCTTTTCCTAGCTAGTGCACCTCCATAACTAGATGAACACTTGTCTTTCTATCATGGTGTACAAGTGTGCTTGTGTTACTTGGACACATTACTAATGTGGTGAAAGACATGCATCGAAGACATAATGGTTCTTTACACTTATGAAATCGCACCACTCACAATGTTGTGTTTGTTTTTTTCATATTTTTTGACACATTGACATTGGTGCCTTTTTTGTGTGTTATTATTAGAGATATGGATGCTCGCACAAAGTTGATGATTAAAAAAGTGGCAAGAGGGAATTCAATAACACACTCACATAGGAACATAGACGCCTTCCTTTTACAATAGTCCCAATGCCTTCTGAACTGCCACATAGGCTACCATGAAGTTTTCCAAATAAGCATGCACAAGAATGCACGTCCTTGCTTTAGGAACACACATGCATTAATAACGTGTGTGTATTATTTTTAACATTAAAAAAAGATAGTAATTCTTCCATATCTTTCTACCCTGACATCCATTTTTAGCATTCTTTAGCTTGTTGGTGATCCGTGTGGATATTGGTGGCCACCCACCTCTTCCACTGACTCGAAATGGTTCCCTATCTTAGAAATATTACTATAGTTTTTCAGCTCTCGAACTTCTGACACATTTTTCAGGCCCTAAACAATGTTTTATGGCCCTACGATAGATTAGGGTTTCCATGACATGCATGATCCTTGAATGAAATTGTTCTACTCATTGAAATATTTCTAATGGACTATTGTGTGCCCCAAATAGAGTTCGTATGCAAACGTTGTGGCCCTTGGAAGTTGACGTACCAACTAGACTCCTTACGACTTGCATTATTTTTTCCACTTCATCTCCTAGGGTTAGGGTTTTGGATCTTTAGGGTTTTTTACTCTTAGGGTTTAGTACTTTATGTTAAAAATCTAGTTCAACCTCTTGTGATGGCTCGTGTAGCTAAATTTATACACAGTGATCCTTTACCTAATGGCCTAATATACATATGCTTTCTTCTATAAAATAAGGAAATAAAATGTCAAATTTATGAGCTCATCCAAAAGGGCCACATTCGATCTAGCTCCTCACCTTGTGGGAGTCCAATTTTATTGGTGTAGAAGAAGGATAGGACATGGTGACTTTGTATTGATTATAGATCCCTAAAAAAAATCACTATCAAGAATCAATATCGAATCCCCCAGATTGACAATCTTTTTTATCATCTTAAGGGTGCCAGGTTCTTTAGTAAGATTGATCTTGAGTCTGACTACCACTAGGTCCCTATTGAGCAAACTCGTCTACGAAGACCGCCTTCAAGTCTAAAGAATGTCTTTTTGAGTAGTTGGTCATTCCTATTGACTTTACTAATGCTATGATGACATTCATGAGGATGTTGGATGATATCTTGTGACTGTTCACAAACTATTTTGTGGTCATATATTTGGATGACATCCTCATCTTCAACAGAACTTGGGTAGAAAATTTGCAACAAATCCAACAACAGGTTCATGATACTCTACATAAAACCAATGCCAAGTGAAAGCAGCGACATGACTAGCATCAGGTCCCACACAAAGTTTAGGTTGGTGATAACATGTGGTTGCATTTGTAGAAAGAGAACCTCACAAGTCCTCATATGAAGCTCAAACCACTTAGATATGGGCCTTACACCATCCTTAAGGATATGGATGAGAATGATTTTGAATTAAGTATTCCCCCTTTTCTTGGCTTGCACCCAGTATTTAATGTGGAGATGCTTCAATCATATTTTTCACCTCTATTGGACACCTTAGAGGTGGTGGACCATTATCCACTACAAAACTCAACTATCACTGCATTGAGTAGGTTACAATGGGCTATATCATGGACACCAAGATGAAGGGCACGTGGTAGTAGAACATACAACTCTATTGAATGTAACATCCCTAGTTTTAATCCCCGTAACTATAATGTAATTGTATAAATGTGAATTAGGTTGGTGAGATGATATGATTGGGGAAAAGATTCCATATTGATTGATATGGCTAGG
>SNQJ01S0005198.1:190876-203798 GCA_010110895.2 Picea sitchensis
AAATTTACATCATTCCAATGTGCAGGAATAATTCTATCAGGGTAAAGTTGGGGCATGTTTTCCTAAGTGGGAGTAGTTGCCAATAAGGCATAGTAGCTAGAAATGCTTAATAGTTAAGTTGGGATTGGATGGAATATGCTTAGCAAGAAGAATCAGTGGTGTGTAGATGAACAGAATGGCAGTGCAGAGCAAGAGAGAGCTAGAAAGATTCAAGGAAAACCATCTAAAAAAACAAATAAATAAATAAATATGCATTGGAGTGCATAATGGAAGTGATGCATGATGCATATAATAAATATAAAATGCATGTGCATGAAGTAAGCATGGTGATATTGAATGATTAATGCATATTTATGTGCATTTGTGCATGCCTGAAAATGCATATGGCATGATTGTACATTTAGAGTAGTTTGCTAATATATATATATATATATATATATATATATATATGAAATAATGATGCTATGATATTTTTATGTGACTAATGACACACTCTGTATCGAGGAAAATTGTTTATAGCATGACCAAAGATGTTGATGATATTGTTGCATATGAGAGACATCCATGTGAAGACAAAGGGGGGTGGTAAAAAATTGATCAATAGGTTCATAAAGGGAGCTTGCAAGCTTCTACAAAATATCAGTTGAGTAGGGAGCATCAATTAATGTAGTAATAACCATGTACGTATCCATTTGGTCGCTTATGATGCATAAATGTTGAAGGAAATTGAGGTAAGAATTCCCTCAAACAAGTTTAATATTTGAAATTGATGAAAATGCAGAAGGCCTTGAGTACACACATGCTATGTAATGCTTGAATTCATTTATGATAAATTTAATTGTATATTGTGTTATATTGGTTATGAGATCATAACCAAGTTAAGTCAGGAGACACTACTCCTGTTGTAGCAATGAATTCCATTAGAGATGGTCATGTGTGAGGCCATGATGTGGTTGGAAATGGAAGAGCTATAGCGCCATACAAGTGTATAATGGTTTTCCCTTATATAACTAATATTTGGACTGCAACCTCTTTGTGGACACATGGGAGCACTAAGACATTTATATTCCTAGTGTTGTGAATGGATTGAATAGGAAGGCATTCAAATAATCAAGGAAGTAATTGGGGGAGAGTTGGATGATGTGTTGAGATGTTGGCTAAAATTTCTAACTCATATGGTGGAATCCATGACATGAACATATGTTATTCCAGAGCCAATTCAAGGATGCACTGTGTAGATGTGGCCATGATTGTTGACACATTGGTTTTTATTTATTGGCGGAGTTTTGATTGCATTATGAAAAGCTTGGTGTGTTGATATGGCTTTGGGCCTAATTGTATATCATTAAAATTGAAATGATTAATAAAAATAGTAATCACTACGAGAGGGATGAAAATGATGGGGGGTATGATTCCACAAGAGAGAGGGGTCCAAGGGCAATTTATTCATGGGTATTAATCCAACCCACTTTTCGTGAATTATTATCATTGTATGTAACCTTCTATTTTGTTATTGATTGTTCCCAAAGCTAGTAATTTATTTCATGTAAGAGGGTGGGTGTGAGATTCACATCCCATAGTTAATACGGAGAATGAGAATGAAGTACAATCAACATTGGGTAGAGTGAGCAGTCAATTGGATTGAGGAAAATGAAATACGTATGCATAAATTAGACAATTTTTACATGAATATTTTGGAAAGCTTGAGGGGGGTTGAGTGATGGGAAGAGCACCATCCATGCTATGCTTGAAATCATCCATTTTTTGGCTATGTTTTATGCTAGAAATGTGGCACATTCTGTCAAATAGGCAGTAAGCCTGCAACGTGATTTCCTATTGAGGAAATGTCTCAAGAGCCTTGTGAATGCTATTGTGAGCACTCCTAAAGAAACTGAGAGATCCTAGAGTCCACAACTGAGATATTCCTAGCCAACCAAGTGCACTGGAAGCCTCGATAAATGACTAGTACATCCCAAGGGACTATGAGTAGTGAAGGGGGTACATTCCATGGGTTATGCAGGTTGTGGGGAAGAGGGAGTTAGTGGATTGGAACAGATGTAGGAGTAGAACCCGAGTTTTGGGTTGTTGAGCGTGGAGAGTAGACAACTGGAGGAACATATCTCCTTTTGGATTCATAGCCTCATCTCAGGGGTGGCCTACTGTTAATAGAAAATGAACAATAACACATATGGATGGGAGGTTCATCCTTTGTATGCAACCAGTTGATTATATTTTATAAAAAAATAAGTGTTGTGTTTCTTTATTATGATTATTTCGTTGTGCAAATGAATATTTGAATGTTGTGCATTTGTTGCATGCTTATTGGATGCATTCACATTTTTATGTATGTTGTTAGATGCATGGGTAAATCAACATATTGTTTTGTTATAATTTTTATGGGTTTGCTACCCCTTGGTTTTATTTTATATGTATGAGCATTTTTAAAATTGGATTTAGTAGGATAGGTCATTTGTGCAGTGACGAGACTCAGCTTAGGGGATGGGTACGTTACAATTGGATTGTCAAAGCAAGAGGACTTCTTCACTAAGGCATGTGACTCTCCAGGAGTCATATTCATTGGATGTTCGCCCATCTAATGGGGGAACCTAACCCAATGGGGGCCATTTTTTGTTGGAGATCTCCTAGCCGAGAGTCGCTTATCAATATATTGTCAAAATCGAACATAAATTTACGCTAAGGAATAACCATGAGTTTGGGTATGAAAATATGCCACAACAGAAGCATGGTAAAGGTGACCCTAATTCATAAAACAAAGGATGAAGCAAGGATAACCAACCTCTAGACAACTATCCCAAGTTGTAGGTAAATAAGGGTAATGGGAAGTTAAATAAGGACACTAGAAATTTGTGTGAGTTCCACAAAAGTCCCTTGCACAACACTAATGAAGGTTGCTTGAAACAATCATTATTGGTTGAGCCTGAATCAGACTCTAATTTAGAGAAGGATAAGGGAAATTGGATCATTGATGTAGAACTAAGTGCTACCATTGCAATTGAAAAGATCCAACTAGAATATTTGAAGGGACCTGAGGAGGGGGAGCGCCTCTTCCATTCACACATGTGGGTGAAGGGGACTCCACTACATTTCATTATTGATAGCGGTGGGATAGAAGAACCTAATCTCAATTGAGCTTGTCAAGAGATTGAATTTTCCAACAACACGACACCCACAACCATACACAATCAATTGGTTGAGATAGGGATTAGACATCCACATTAACCAGTAATGACGCATGTCCTATGGCATCAATACCTTCAAAGATGAGGTATTGTGTGATTTTTCCCCACTTGAAGTTTGTGATGTTCTTTTAGGACAACCTATATGTGGAAATGTCATGTTATTTATGAGTCCAATACTTGTAGTGTCATTATTACTTTGGTATGCCATATTTATAAGTTACCATAGGTAGCTATGACTATTGTAGTCTCCTTGGTATTGACAAAGTACTGATGAAAGGTAATCTCTCATATTGGAAAATTTGTTCTCTTCATGGTTCATTCAAAAGGAGAATGGAAGGTCATTGTGACCACCACTGATTCATCATGGGGACTCTCTACACAATAGAAGTAAGTGGACAAGATTGTAGAGGAATATAGAGATATATTTGCTTCACCTGTAGGGGTGCCTTTGCATTTCTAGGTCAAAAATTTAATTGAATTGATACATGGTGCTCCTTTACCTAATTACCTAGTCTACAGATGTTCTCTTATGGATAATGAGGAAATAAAATGTGAAATTCATGAGATCGTCCAAAAGGGCCACATTCGACCAATATCCTCACCTTGTGGGAGCAAAATTGTATTGGTGAAAAAGAAGGATGGGACATGGCGACTTTATATTGATTATAGAGACTTGAACAAATCATTGTCAAGAATTGATACCCAATCCCCTGAATTCATGATATTCTTGATCAACTTAAGGGTGCCAAGTTATTTAGTAAGACTAATCTAAATTTGGGCTACCACTAGGTCTCCATTGACAAAACTGATGTATGAAAGAGCTCCTTTAAGTCTAAATAAGGCATTTTTTAGTGGTTGTTCATGCATTTTGGCTTGACTAATTCTCTGGAAACATTCATGAGGATGATGGATGCTATCTTGCTATTGTTCATAAAATATTTTTTGGTTGTATATTTGGATGGCATCCTCATATTCAATATAACTAGGGTAGAACATTCTCAACACATCCAACAACAAGTTCATGTTATCTTGCAGAAAAATAATGCCAAGTACTAGCAACGACATGAACAACATCAGGTTCCACACAAGTTTCAGGTTGGTGATAAGGTGTGGTTTCATTTGTAGAAATATCACATCATTAACCCCCACAAGAAGCTTATACCACTCAAATATGGGCCTTACACCATCAAAAAATATGTGGGTGAGAATGATTTTGAATTGAGTATTCCCCTTTTCCTTGGATTGCAMTTATTATTTAATGTGGATATGCTTCGACCACATTTTCCACCTCTATTGGGCACCTGAGAAGTGGCTTAGCATTTGGCTCCTACAAAAATCAACCCAGAATGYRTTGAGTAGACTACAGTGTACTGAATCATGGACACCAAGATGAAGGGAATGTGGAAGTATAACTTGAAACTCTATCGAGTTGTCAAAGTAGGACAACTTCTTCACCAGGGAAAGTGTCTCACCGAGAGTTAGATTAAGCAAAAGTTTCCCCATATCATGGAGGGACTTAATGCAAGGGGACCATTTCTTCTTATGGGGGGATGATTGATCTTGGTGGATATTGGTGGTCACCCACCTAATTGGTGGTCACCCACCTATTCCACTAACTCAGAACATTTCCCAATCTTGGTAGTTTTTTCTACATTTTTTCAGGTCCCAAACTTCCGACGTGTTTTTGAGGCCCTAAACAATGATTTTTTCCCCTATGATAGATTAGGGTTTCCATGGAATATATAATACTAATACAAAATTTTTCTTATCATCTAGAGATTTCCAACATATTATTTTGTGCTCCAAATTGAGTTTGTATGCAAAATTTGTGGCCCCAAGAAGTTGAGGTATCAGCTAGACTCTTGGGGGTCCACATTCCTTTTGCAACTTCATCTCCTAAGGTTAGGGTTTTGGATATTTATGGTTCTTTTCCTCTTAGGGTTTAGTACCTTATGTTAAAAGGAAATTTCAGCCTCTTGTAATGGATCTTCTTGTGAATGAGAATAGACGACACCTCTCTCTTTAGAGATAAGAAACCAGCATGGTAGCTAGTTTGCATTTCTTTACATTTCACAGTCTTCCTATTTTCATTTATTAATAGAATTAGGTTCTCACTATATTAATGTGCTCTCTGCAATATTCCTTTGTGTGTGTTTCCATTTGAGACGAACAAAGTTCGCTCACACATAAATTATCCAAAATATCTGGAATATAAAGTAATCCATTAAAAGAATTCGGGTTAGCCCTTATCTTCCCTCAATTGGACCCTTAAGAATTATTATAACCCTTTTAATAACTTTCCTTTTGAATTATCTTGGCTTAACATTCTGAAAATATGTGTTGTTTTAATTTCAATATTTAATTTTATTTGCCTTATCTCTTGCTCGTGCTTGTGGTATTGCCAACCGTCATGGCTTTGGTACTTTAGATAATAGAGGTTGATGCAGTTCGTTGTTGCGGAGATGAGTCACAACTTATGACTAGTGGTGGTTTACTTCCAAACAACAACTAGTTTTCTTGTGCTCTGTCTATTCACCGAATATTTTGAATTGTAATCTAGTATTCTACTTAAGTTATATTCAAAATTTCAGAATTACAGCCGCTCCCAAATCAATTACCATTTTTTTTCTTTGACACGATCTAGCGTTATTTCAGGGAGTAGACTGGATGGTTTGAATCATTATCACTTCAATTGGTCCATGCCATTTTCATTTGGTGACCTTATTGGTGTCAATCTTCTAAAACAACAATTGCCCTGGGCACAACTACTTCACTTGCACTTTTTTTAAATAGTGTGGTAGTAAATGCACAAAATCAAATGGTCGATTCTAATGATAGAAATGTGGCAGAAAAATGGTGTATGGATGTAAAATTGTGCAAATGATTAATTGCACGGACTTAAAATTTATAGATTGTACAGTGAGGTAGATTGTAGAGAACAATAACCTCTTTTTTGTCTTGAATAGTAACCTCTGCTATGTTATTTTTTTTGAACCAACAACTTCTATGTGCTCTTGTTTGGACAATTCACAAAGGTAATGGCATCAAAATTAAAAATTTATTTTAATTTGGTTTGACACTCGACAACAAAATAGTTAATCCGAAATTTCTTTCTTCAATTTTTTTCTTTCTCAATATTTAAATATGTTCTTCCAATTTACAACAAAAACTTCCTCAACAACAGAAAATAAATTTTATGGGTTTAGAGTGGCCAAGGGCCAAGATCAGAGAAACTCTGAAGATTTATGTGGCCAAAATCCTAGGGTTTTGTTGCCAATGGCAATGAAATTTGACCAAAGGTCAATTGTGGTCAATGACCAGATGATCAAAGAAACTATGATAATATTTTTCAATGTAGCTTGAATCCTATATGGCCAATGGCTGGGATCAGAAAATGAAGCTCTGATACGACTATGGAAAACAAACTTGTTTGAAAATGATAAGAATATCCAGTTTAAGTAGGATATAATAAGGTAATCCATTTAGGATGAAATAATATATTACAAAAATGTATATGAATGAATGAGATGTTGATTACAATGAGAATGAGGGCCTTATATACCCCCGCAGGGGTGCCCTTCCATGAAGAGATGCGACATTTCATCAAGGAGGTGTCTCTTCATTAATTATGCATTATATATATATATATATATATATATATATATATATAATGTTAGTTATGTATATAACACCATTCATACTATTTCCTTTCCTTATATATATATAATGTTAGTTATGTATATAACACCATTCATACTATTTCCTTTCCTTTCATTCTCCATACAATCCATATCATCCACCCTAATCCGTTGCAGGGCCAAAAAACATTGTTCGGAGCCTTAAAAACATGCTAAACGTTTGGGTCTTGAAAAACTATAGAAAAATTGCCAAGATGGGGAACCGTTATGAGTTAATGGAAGAGGTGGGTGGCCATTGATATCCACCTAGATCTGTTGGAAATTTCTTGAAAATATCTACATGTTTATCTTATGATTTTTTTGTGTTTCTGCATAAATAATTGCTTATTTTCAAAATAATAGAAAATAGACATTTATACCCTGATTAATACCTCCAACCATTAGATAATCCCTATAATGGGGATATTTTTCCTGTAATGGTAATATGGGTTCTATTAGGAGGTTTTACACATGTGGCATGGGTTTCAAGGGATTGACCATTAACCAGGGGAGGAAAACAAGGGAATTAGACTTTGAATGAAGCTTCTGGGGCTCATGGGTCATGAACAAGGCTTCAAACCATGACACATTCCCTCTAAAGGGGATGTTCATCCTTCAAGTGGGATATGGTTGCTCCTAGAATGCATTGGATAGTATGGATGGGTATCAAGGACTTGTTAATGGGCATGGGAGGAAAATAAGGCCCTTAGACTCTAGATGAAGCTTCTAGGGACCAAGAGCCATGAACAAGGACACAAATCACAAAACATTCCTTGTATAGGAGAACATTATCCTTAAAGTAGGATATGGGTGACAAAATGAGGTTTTTTTCACTAGGGATGGGCCTCGGGCCATGGTTAGGGGAGAAATTGAGGGAATTAGGCCCTAAATTAAGATTCTTGAGATAATGGGCCATGATCAAGGCCACAAACCACAACATACACCCTTTAAAGTGGATATTTGTCATACAAGTGGGATATGGACATAATTAGGAGCTATTGCATGGTAGGGATGTGTGTCAAGTCTTTGACCATAAGCAAGAGAGGAAAATAAGGGCCTTACACCATAAATGGACCTCTAGGGCTCATTGTCCATGAACATGACCTAAAACCACAACACAAGCTCTTTAGAGACAATCTTTAGCCTCCAAGTCGAATATGGGTACCATTATGAAGTCTAGTGCAATAGAGATTGATGGCTTAAGACATTGGTCATGGTTTAGGGAAGAAAATAAATCCCTATGTTTCTTGATGAATCCTTTGACGATCAAGGACCATAAAAAAATGCCATAAACCACATAACATGTCCTCTATAGGGAATCATTGTCCTTCGAGTGAGATATAGGTACCATTACGAAAATGTGTGCATAAAGGATGGGTCTTACGATTGTATCATGGTTGGGGGAGAAATCCAGGGAATTAGACCCTAAAAAAATATTATTGGGCTAATGGACCATAATCAATGCCTTGAATTAAAACACATGCCCTCTAAAAAGGATCTTTTGCATATAAGTGGGATAGGGGTTCCATTAGGATATTTAGTGTAGCAAATATGGGTTCCACGATTGTCGGAGGAAAATAAGGTCCTTCATCCTAAATTAATATTATAAGTATAATGGGACATGAAACATTTCTCAAACCACCACAAAATCCCTCCAAAAAGTACCTTTGTCCTTGAGTGGGATATGGGTACCATTAGGAGGTTTTGCACACAAGAGATGGCTCTTGGGCCTTTGGCTCAAAATGAAGATTCTAGAACCCTGGTCCTTGAACTAGGCCTCAAACCACCATATAAACCTAGAACATTAACCTCTTTGTGGGATATGTGAATCATTAAGAGATTTTTCATACTAAGCATGGGACTTGGGCCCTTAACCTTAGTTGATGAAGGATATAAAAGGTTGTATGATCCATGTATGATCTAAATTCTATGGCTCATAATATTTGGCCTCTAAATGAGATACAATCACCATTAGAAAGTTTTAGACATATTAATGGATGGGTCTTGATAACTTGGCCATGGTCAAGGGAGAAAATAAAGGGTCTTAGGACCTAAATGAAGCTTTTAAGGCTCATGAACCATGAAAAAGTCCTTGAACCACTACAAAGACCCTTTAGAGGGGACGGTTGGCCTTGGATTAGGATATGTGTGCCATTAGGAGGTTTTTTGCACCAAGGATGGGTCTTTGGGTCTCCATAGTAAAGATAGGAAATAAAGGACCACAACTTGTGTACAAATATTTTAAGAATCCAGTCCATGAACATGGCCTCAAAGAACCACATAGACCCTCTAAAATTGTTCTTCAATCTCCAAGTGGGATATGGGAATTATATGATGTTTTTAATACTAGGTAAGGATTTTAATGGTCAAGTATGGTCAAGTAGGGAAAAGAAGGGCCATGTGACCTAAATAAATATTCCAAGACTCATGGGACAGAAGGAGGTCTTGAACTATTACACATGAACTTTAGAAGGGATATTTAGCCACCAAGTGGGATACACACATCATTAGGATATTTATTCACCGAATATGGATCTTAAGGCCTTAGGCCATGGTCATATAACATTACAAGGTTTTCCACACTAGATGGTTCTGAAGACACTACCCATGGTCGAAGGAAAAAAACCAATGTCTTAAGGACTAAAATATGATTATATGGTTGATGGATTGTGCACAGGGTTTGAGACCACCACACAATCCCTGTAAATAGAATATTTAGCCCAAAAGTATAATATGGGCACCATTATGAGGTTTTTCATGATGGGGATTTTTATTAGGGTTTGTATTAGGGATATAACCATGGTCCAAGGATAACCATGTAATATTTTATTAATAAATGAATATAATATAATGATTAAAGTATTAAACTATGCCAAGATAGGAGGATTTTATAATCATAAACTAAAGTCTTAATCTCTTAATCTGTCTATGTACTATGCAAGGAGAAGGTGAATATTTCTATAAATAGGTCATTTAGAGTTTTAAGTGGCTTGGATGTGAACAACATTGTCATCACTTGGAATGATAATGAAAAATATAGAGGTGGAACATGTATGATCATGAGCCCTAAAAATATCTTTTAGTCCCTAGTGGTTATCCTTAGACCATAGTCAGTTCCTTGATACCAATTCCTAGTATTCCAAACCTATTAATAGCATTTATATTATACTTGTGTAATAAATATTCCATTTATAGGGCTTGTGTGGTAGTTTCAGACCATGTCCATGAACCATAAAAGCATTTTTTAATACCTAAGACATTGTTTTTCATCCTTTCACCATGGGTTGTGTCTTGAGAACTACTAGTGTGGAAAACCGTGTAATGGTTCCCATATGACCATGGTTAAGGCCTTGAGACCTACCCTAGTGAAAAAATATTTTAATGGCATATATATCGCACTCAATGTCTAAAGATCCCATCTAAATGACATGCATAGTGGTTTAAGACCTCATTTTGCCTAATGATCCATACAATATTTTTTTAGGCCATAAGGCCCTTTTTTTCCTCACTTGACCATAGTCATGATCCTAACATCAATCCATAATATGTAAAACCTCCTAATTGCACCCATATCCCACTTAGAGGTCAAGGATCCCTTTTAGAGAGAATATGTGGCATTTTGAGGCCAAATGTATGGACCACATCCTTAAAAAATTTATATAGAACTTGGGGGCCTTTATTTCCTCCTCTTACCATGGTTAAGATCTTGGAACCCATCCTTGGTGCACAAAACCTCCTAATGGAATGCATATCCCAATAGAAGGCCAAACATCCCCTCTAAAGGACCCTTGTAGTGGTCTAAAGACTCATTCATGGATCATGAGTCTTAAAGCTTCATTTAGTTCATAAGACCCTTTATTTTCTCCCATGACCATAGTTAAGGTATTCACATCCGCCCATTGTTTCTAAAAACTTTATAATAATGATCATGTCTCATTTGGAGCTCAAATATTCCATGTGGTGGTTCAATGTGCCATTAACAAATTATGATTCGTAGAATATTAATTTAGATCCTACAACCCTTTTTTTCCTTCATTGACCATGGTCAAGGCCCTGAGATCCATACTTGGTACACACAATCTCTTAATGATGCTCATATCCCACCAAAAGGCCAATAATCAAGGTCTATGTGGGGGTTTGAGGCCTAGTTTAGAGACCATGTCCGTAGAAGCTTTATTTTGGGCCAAAGGCCTCAGAGACATCTCTTATGTGCAAAAATGTCCTAATGGTACCCATATCCCACTCAAGGACAAAGGTACTTTCTAGAGGGGTTTGTGGTGGTTTGAGGAATATTTTATGTCCCATAAGACCTATAAGATTCATTTAGTTTTTAAGGACCTTATTTTCCTCCTCTAATCATGGTGAAGGACCTAAGACCCATCCCTACTACACAAAAAATCTTGATGGCACCCCTATCCTACTTGTATGCAAAGGATCCCTTTTAGAGATCTTGTGTTGTAGTTAAATTCCTTGATCATCTCCCATTATCCCAAGAATATTTGTTGAGGGTCCAATTTATAAGATTTCTCCCCCAACCATGGTTAAGGTCTCTAGAATCGTCCCTAATGCACATAATGTCATAACGACACCCATATCTCACTTGAAGGACAATGCTACCCTATAAATGACATGTTATGTAGATTATGACATTGTTTATGGCCCTTGATACCTAAAGTCTTCATCTAGGGACAAAGGACCTTATTTTTCTCCCTTGACCATGGACAATGCCTTAAGACCGATCCCTCACACACAAGACCTCATAATGGTACCCATATTCCACTTGGAGGCCAAAGATCACATCTAAAGGGCTTGTGTTGTGGTTTGAGGTCATTTTCATGGCCAATGAGCCCTAGTGACCCATTTATGGTGTAAGGCCCTTATTCCCCCCCCCTTGATTATGTCAAAGGCCTCGAGACCCATCCCTAATACAAAACAATTCTTGTTCACATCCATATACCATTTGCATATCAAATACCCAATTAAATCATTTATATTATATCTTGAGGCCTTGATCATGGCCCATTAAATCAAGGATCTTAATTTAGGTCCTAATTCCCTCAATTTCCCCCCAACCATGGTTCGAGACCCATCCCCAATGCACAATGTAGAAATTTCCCAACCTACGTGATTGTTTTCCTTATGATCTCAGTTAAACAAATGAATTGTTGAATTTAATTAATGAAAAAAATAATTTTAGACCATAGCATCAATCACACAATACATGGAAAAGTAAATAGTGTAAGAGTAAAATAGTTTCACACATACATAGATAATTTCTCCTTCAAAATCAAAATTCCATTCCTTGTTCAAAGATTACAAGGAAACCTCCATGGTATGCCAAACTAGTAGTTGCACGGTTAATCAAAATCACCTTAGAAACATATCTTCACAAAAATCGAGAATAAACAACCTATAAGGAAGACTATGTATGAGGATTTGTATGAATGTACATATATGTTGTATGGCTGTGTATAACCACATGGATTTCATGTATGGATCCATATGACTATATAGATCTATTGTATGGTTGGATATTGTATAACTTGTTGTATGATATCCTTCTTCTCTCTACTCTAGCTACTCTCTTTCTCTTCATCTCTGCTCAACTAGTTGGTATCCTTGTATAACAAAACATTGTGCCTAAACTCTCTATCTTGGGTTGTGTTTATACTTTTTGTTGAAACCCTAATCCACTGAAACTCTAGTCTCTCAATGAGATGTACATTTGAGATTAATCATAGTGTAAGTCATTAATGAATGAAATACACTTTATTAGACTTAACAACTTTCTCTTTCATTAAATTATCTTCCCTAAAGTGAGTTAAAAATAGAATTAATTTTTGAAATATCTCGAACCACTTCCAACACGTTTACACTAAACCTGTGTATAAGTTTATATTCGAGCTATACTTATCAACACTCCCACTTAGAGAGAAAGTAAATATACACCAATCCAAATTTGTTTATGAATTCTTCAAACTTCCCTTTTCTAAGGGCATGGTTAGAATATCACCTACCTACTAATCTATGGGAATATATTGGACC